>JAHWFO010051442.1:2751710-2825168 GCA_023313115.1 Rhysida immarginata | reverse complement strand
ACGCGTTGGCGCAATGCGTGGAAAGGGATGGGGACTATGTCGAAAAGTGAATAGTGCATTACACAGAGGACAAATAAGATACAAAAAGAATTTTGAAAATCGGTTAACAAATAAAAAAGTTACAGCCATGGAGACTTTATTTATCGATCGCCCCTCGTAGATAGATGCACTTGTAAATTTACTGTACTGAATGTAGCTGTAGATTCATGCGCCCATGCGCATTTGACAGCTGACATTTCTAGCTTCCATCAATGAAAAAGGTTTGCGAATCGATCAACAATTATTCTTTCTATAATATTATGGTGACGAAGATCTTAAAGAACGCCATTGTCAACATCAATTTGTTCAGGTGACTACAGTTCTCACTCTGATGCTCTCAATCTGGTGGATTGAAAGGGTGTGGTGTATTTCGAGCTCTTACCAAGGAACGTTACGATCGATTAGATAGTCTACTGTCAATGATCAAATTGCCAAATTGGAGAGAGAAGAAACAGAAAAGCGTCCAAAACTGGAAAAGAAATTGGAAATGAGTTGTCTTCTATTATAAAAATGCGCGATCACACTCCATTTTTATGACTCACAGAAAATTGTTGAAGCTTGGTTGGTACATGTTGCCTCGTCCACCACATTTGCCAGACCTTGCTCCATAGACTTCTTTGCAAAACTTCTTGCGTTGAAAAACGTTCGCTTAAGATAACGCTATCGAATTTCGTTGCTCACTTTATCGCTAATTCAGAAAGGTAGTTTTTCGAAATAAAATATGCAAACAGCCAAAACTGTAGACACTAGGTTAACAAGAAAGGAAGGAAAGAAGCCACTATTCCACATAAATGATTGTTATAAAAAACTCATATGTACATTTCTGACTTCTTGTTTCTCACCGAAAAAGGAGACAGAACTCCTAAATGTACATATGAGATTTTTTTATAAAAATTATTTATGTGGACTAGTGGTTTCTTTCCTTCCTTTCTTGTTGAAGTTTTTCGAGTTTGAGATCATGAAACTTCCCGAAATATGGCTGAAGGTTATCGAACAAAACGGGCACTATATCAGTTACATGCATTTTTTTACAATAAAATAAACGGTCTTGAAAATCACTGGATAAAAACGCAATGACTTTTTGAACAACCCAATTTAATCAGAATCCATTCAATTGCTCTTTTCTAATAACATAATGATACCTAAGCTACCATCGTCAGCTATTGGAAAATAATGACGATATTAACAAGATTACTGAAATGCACATTCTTATATACCTTTTATTAAAAAAAAGTCATTTTTATTGTTTTGCCGTATGGATTCTGTGTATGAGAAAAAACAAAACATTTCATTTGGAGCATCCTTTGACCCTTCCACGCTACTTCAAGTAAGTTCATCTTTCCCGTTAGGTAGCAGCAAACAAACAGCTTTCAAATTGGAGCCTTTGAATGAAATGTATCGCAAGCAAAGAGAAGTAACTGAGTTTCTTTTGGCGGTAGATGAGACCATCACCGACATTCACAGTCGCTTAGAAATATCTGTGGAGGGATGATAAAGGGAAAAAACACTGCAAGTGGTTGGGCGAAATGAGAGGATGAGAGACATCTAGAGGGCATAAAAATAGATTTGCAAAGATAGTGTTTGGGAGAAAAAAATGTTTATGTAACCAAATAACACCATTCTACAGGTAAAAGGTTGGGGGGCATGAAAATAAATGATCTTACATGGAAAATGACATTTAAAAATGCTGATGGCTCTAGTTTCTATGATATAACCAATCACATAATGAAATAAGGCATATAAAAAGACAAGTATTTTCTCATAAATACAAGCGAAAAGCCAAGAGAAGCCGAAGCGATACAAACTCAAGACAAAACTAGACAGAAATTTAAACTTTTATAAGTTTTAAACTAACAAGGGAATCCCTCGAACATGTATGTGATAGATTTCCACCATATTGAAATATATTACTCATCTGAAGCTACTATAGATGCTTGCAAAATAAGAGAGTGCGAAATTTTGTTTCTTTCAAAATAAACCGCGAAAACGAAAAAATTTGAGCATACATAACCATACAAAGACTCCATTGTGTGGGATTCCCTTGTAAGTTTAATAATTCAGTTTTGCTTGATAAACATATATAATAACATCCCATGTACCATATTTTCGCGTCAATAACGCGCGGCGTATATGTAGGTTTTAATTCTTTATTTTCACAGTCACAGCGGATTCTGAACTTTCCCGATAGCTCTAGCCGCTAAGATAGATTATACTCAGGACAGAATGCAACTTTGTCAATCGAAGCAGTTTTGAAATTGCAATTTTTTGGAGAATTTGCTTTCGTTTTTTTTGTTGTTTTTTTTGATGACGGGAAATTTAAATAAAAAATGAATTATGGTACTGTATAATGAACTGTACATTGTATATACTATATAATTAAAGTACTGCGGTATTATTATACGCTAATTTCGTTTGAAGTTCATCAGGACAGAATGCAACTTCGTCAAATCGAAGCACTTTGAAGTTACCATCTTTTTGAGAAGTTACTTTCGTATTAATTTTTGATGACGGGAAATGAAATACCGTTATTTCTGTATATTCTCGTGAGTTTAGTTCGGGAAATACAAGGTGCGGGGCTTATCAATTTTTTTCTTTTACATAAAAACGAAATTTTCACGGGTTATTCAGGGGTGCGGGTTTTTCTCGTTCGCGGGCTATTGGCGCAAAAATACGGTAAGCATTATTGTTAATATCATTTAGCTTTACGTTTGTGAAAAGACATGGGTCGATATATATTTAAGTATTAAGTTTTGGCGCATTATATACTTATTACCCATAGTTGGTAAGCGGAAACTTTCCGTTTGCATGAAAATAGAGCCAAATGACAAATTTCATTGAATTCAGATTTTATAAAATTAATTTCATTTCCAAAACTGAAAAAAATTGCAAATTTATAAAAAAAAAAAAACGTAATTGGTGAACTTTGTCGTGTATTCAAAACTTTAATAAAACAAACCATTAATGAGAAAAAATCTATTGTATTACTTATATTGAATGCCCTTCGTACATAGAAACTCTGTATTGTACAGTAATGTTAAAAAATGTTTGTTAATTTTTGTTACTGTTTCTGCATGTTACTATTATTTATCCATATTTATGTTTCATGTCATGTCCTTCTTTAGTTCCAGTCTCTATTTCTGAACTATAGTTAAAATATCATATTGATGTACTGAATTAAATAAAAGTTGCTCAGGCTCCCAAATAATAAATGAGCAAAAAGTGACATTTTACATATAGTTCAGAATTATTTCTATACAAGTGAATAATTCAAACTACAAGAAAGATTCACGGCGACATTCATAAGATATACGTACGCAAAAAAAAAATAAATAAATAAATAAAAAAAAAATAAAAATTCAAATTTCTTAAGGAAGAAACTTCAATTCTTCCCGTAGGGGAAAAAAAAGCAAACGAGAAAAACACCTCATTGTTAAAGCAAATAAACAATAATTTTAAAGAGATAGAGCTACTACAAAGCGATCTATTAAGCTCCTTCCGGTAAGTCTGGGAAGCGACGCCCCCATTAAAATATGAACAGGATCTTCCGATATAAATCAATACACGCGTATTTTTATTTTGACGTGAAAGACAGGGAAGAGACAGAAAGGAAAAAAATTGACATTTGTTTTGGCCAGGGGGAAAGGTAAAGGTTGACCCACTCAGAGGAAATCAAAGGGAGGGGTATTTGACCCAGGAGACTATCTAATTAACTCCCATTTATCCCATAGGAATTTGAAGCGAGCGTTTATTTATTATTATTACTTTTCTCCTCTTCCTTTCCTTTTTTTTTTATCCCTCTTGTTATTTTTTTTAAAATTTATTTCTGTTCGTGTAGCAGCACACACGACACCGGTTTGGGAGTCAAGGTTGCTGTTTTTAAGCTATGAGCAAACTGAAAACATCAAATTACGAAGTAAAAATACGTAAAGTCAATTTATAAAATAAAGCAAATTTCCATTAGATTAGAAATTTTCAATACGCTTTATCCCCAGCAAAGAGCTTATGAATAAATTTAAGAAGTTTTTCATGTAGTTTCTTCTCTATCAACTTTAAGCAAAATTCGGAAAAAACTAATTACAAGTTAGAATGAAATACACTCAGTTCTGAGCAAGCAGATGGCTGAATGAGTATTAATAAAATAAAAATGCGTGATAAGATTTAGCATATTCATGCATCCTAAATTTTTTTCTGTCCATCTTCGCTTGATTTATTATATTTACATCAGTGAAGCATTTAATTATCCTTTCCCCTTTTTTCAAATGAACTTTGCAGTGGCTGAAACCCCTTGCTACCGGTTTTGAAAATGCTATCCTCTGTATTCAGATTTAAACACTATCATTTAAATTTGCATCAATTCTGATTTGAGGAATTATAATTTCATTTGCGGTTGCATGTCTTACAAAGTTTATTAAATTTCCGCTTCTCATTCATCTGTACATTAAGTGGAGAATTACAAATTGAATGAGATCAATACAAATAGAAAAGGTTTCTTAAAGAGGAAGAATTTATATTATCAATGTAGGAATAGAAAATGTACAAGTTTTAAAACTGTACTCATGAAATCAGATAGAATTTGGCTTTAAGATAGCAAATGGACACATTAGTTCTAGATAACGATATTTTAGATAAGTAATCTACAGAATGTACGTAAAGTCTTTGACATATTTTAAATTTTAACATTAGGAAAAGAATTCAAGATGGATTTGTGAAGTCAGTCATACTGTTGCCAATTTTTTTTCGAATTTTTTGATTTTGCCTTCAGATTCGTATAGAGCATCAAAAAGTAAGTAAAAGTTAAATAGGCACACAAGTTTTACCTATTCGGAAATATGGTCAAAATCAACTCAGAATCCACCAATTCAGTATCAGAATCCATCAACTCAGTATCGAATACTCGAGTACTGCCCAATCCCAGACCTAGTGATATCATCGTGGAACTGGATTAGCTAACTATCGATGTTATCACTCAACTAACATAAAGCAAAAGTGTCTATGAAAAGTAGAATTTCGCTTATTTTAGCTTTTAGCTGTGACTGTAACCGCAAGACCAGCGACAACCTGCATGCAAGGATTTAATTTTAGCACGTCACGTGCCACTTGGTAGCTGAACGATCGTTCCTAGTTAATAATCAGATACTCGAGTATTACAGGTTTGATCGAAGGATCGGTCGATCGAGTATTGAATAGATGCACATCATTTGTAGACAGCGTAATGCTTCCATGTTCACAGTGGCTCAGTTGGTTAGGGCGTGTGCGCGATTAGCTGAAGGTTCCTGATTCGAGTCCAGGCTGTGGAATTTTCTTTCCTATTTTAATCAATAATTTTAATTAGCATTTTTATAGTAATGCAGTACTACTGCATTCGCAACTGGTTTAATGCAGTACTACTGGTTTACATTTTTGTGTAGATTTGTCCTCTGTGGATAAACAAATCCAGAGACGTTTTATGGCAGGATATCAGCATCTTTGAAATGAGAGAAAAACTTTTAAAAATAGGTAGCACGCTTGACAAACGAAAATCCCAAACATTAGAGATGAAACCGTGAGTGAAGCATTTCAGCGCAGCCTTGGGCTGTATCGTGGTTAAGTGTCAAAACGAAAGCTATGGAGATTAATTAACTTAAAAGGAGAATCAGTAACGCAATAGTTGATGCTACTATTCTTGCAAGAATATGGCAAGAAGTCGAATATTGTCTTGGAATCCTGCACAAATGGTGTACACTTTGAGACAAACAAGGGACTCTATCCAAATATTAAACCCAAATTTTGTTTAAACATAAATATCATAGAGAATATTCCAGAAAAAATGAATTCATCTGAATTCTGGTAAAGCTCTCACCTTTCTTCAAGCTACCCACACCTAAACAACGCGTACTTGAACATTTCAATAAATCGAAGTGAGAAGAAGTTGATTATGTAACAGACACGCACTCATACTACGTGATCGCCTTTGACTTAAAACAGTTTTTTAAAATTACTAGACCTTGACTAGGGCCGATGAAATTGATATCATTCTTCATCTTTTCTTGAATATTCTCTAGTTTAGCAGTTTAAACAAAACAAAATCGAAGTGTACGCTTTGGATAGTGTCCCTTGTAAGATGACTGAACAAACGTTTGGAATTGTTGATTTGTTGAAACATTTGAAATGTGTCAGGGACTTTATGTACATCCAATATTATCTATAGGCGAATATTATTATTACATTTCAAACTCATAATAATTTTACTTTCCACTTATAGGAAAACATGCAAGGAAAAATTCCGCAACCTAGATTCGAACCAGGAACGTCGTGGCCGTCGTCTCTACCAATTGGACTATCGCAGAGACGGTACGGCAAGACTGTCTCCAAGCGTCCTAAACATTAATTTGATGAAGACCTTCCTTAGGATCCTATTTTTTTAAAGTTGATTAAATTAAACCAAACAGTTAATAATTTCAACTTAATTCAAGATAATTATTCGTATTTAATTACTTGTGCCAATCATTATAACAATGGTCTTAATCAAAAAATTGTATTTTTGTTCTTGAGATATTTAGTCTTTTATGTTTGGTTAGCTTTGATTTGTATAATGACGAACTACCAAGTGTGAATTTTTAAATATTTACAAATTAGGTTCTACAATATTGTAACCCACGTAAATATAATGCAAAACAAGTGATAAATTCAATTTTGTTGGTTTCTTGTCTTGGAGCCTGTCATCATCATTTGGAGCACACTTCAACTATAATAATGTCGAACATTTAAAACGTACAGAAGACATTGCAATCTTTAGACTATTTAAAAAGGTCCTAAAAATTATAATTTAAAGAGAATAAGTCAACCAAATAGTTTCAAAAGTCCTTACTAGCATTCCAAATTCAATTAAAAAAAATACCAATATTAATTATTGAAAAATAGTAATAAATTAAACAATTCTGATTGGTCCTTAATGGAAATAAACAGAGTTTTTGGTATTTTATAAACATGTGCATTTCCATTCAATATTCGCAATTCGCAATATTCATAACCCTAATTCACTGCATTTTTATTTCACTGTTGTTAGCATTTTCATTTCCTTATTGGCATGGCTACAGATTACTTATTACACAGATACGACATATGATCCTCCTAGGAATAAAAATGGGAAGTGGTTACGTGATTGTGCCCCAGGCTGCTGCCAGGTTCGCTACAATCGACGGCTATACGATTTATCGTATTTAATAAAACCAAGAGTCATCCACTCACCGCTACATAAAGAAGTATAACATTCTTTTTTGTAAATAGACATACAGAATGTTTTATTAAGCATCAAAATACATGTAAGAGCCAATGTTTCCAAGGACAGCGGCAGCCAGGAACATTGTTAAATCGATCACACAAGAGAAATCGAGGCCAACGAGATGAACAAGACTGGAAACGAAAAAGTCACCTGACCAACTGGGTGCTAGCAACAATCCAACCTTCATTGTTTCCAACAAAAGGAAAAAAACATCCAAGATGGAGACAATGAAGGTTGGATTGTTGCTAGCATCCAGTTGGTCAGGTGACTTTTTCGCTTCCATGCCTTGTTATCTCGTTGGATAACAAGAGTATCTCGTTGGCCTCGAGAGAAATGCAACAATCTGACGCTGGATCAATTAACAATTGATTTCGCTACAATCAAATTCTTAATGCTGTAGAGAAATCAACATCGAGGAGAAAGATTACTGAAAATTATATTTGTTCATGTAAACAAACATTAATAACCACATATTCTTTTTATATAAACGAATGGCGATAATTTTAAACAACCTTGGTCTCAGGCTTGATTCATAACACTGCACCACCAGGGTTTCCGTAATTCCTGAGTAAATTGGAAAAAAAATTTGGCTCCCACGAAATTCGTAATGAGGGAGTTCGATTGTATTTCCAACACAATATTTCAGGTGTTCCAATTTTTTAAAATTGAATCTGGAATTTTAATAATGCCTTTTGAAAGTATTTGGTTGGTTTACTTTGTCCTGTTTCATTTTGTTTGTTTGCCATAGTTATGGTTGAGGTAATTAAATAATTCGTTAATTCATACTAAACTAATATTTTTCTGTAATCCACAGATTTTATAGTCTTCTTCTGATAATATATTTCCTTTTTTTAAAAAAAATATTTGCTATTATATTGCTCATTGCGCTTACTTCACATCATTGATTTTTTAATGTAATGATATCACCTGAATCTATTGCCCATCAACGCTTCTGTAATTAAAAAAAGGAAATAAAAATAGACGACATCATTGTTCACGTGTTGTTTATATCCTATCAAAAACACGGATGTAATTACTACAATATATAAATTTCCGTGTGTGCGTGTGTGTATTTTACAGCGTCACAGGTGACTTATCCAAATTTACTCCTCCAAAAGAGGAGCATTAACTTGGTCAAGTGTATCACCTCTAAAATCAGCGAAGGCTCGGTCTGAATCATCTTTTTTTTTTCTATTTTTTTGGACCATCGAAACACGAGTGGTGAACTTTATTATCTTCAGGGTTATCGCTAACCCTTTCTATTGACGGATGTGACTCACGAATGGTGATCGACCGGTGGGGTTCACTTGCCCTTGCGTCCCCGCCCACGCTACTCTTCCAAACCCCCTTTTAGAGACGTTTGTTTTTATTTATTTTCTCTTAATATAAAAAAGAGCAGTTTGTGGTAAGTTATCTAGGAAGTCTTTAAAATAGGAAATGTTTTTTAAAACTTTAAAAACGAGTTGTGGTGCGATCGCGTCACGTTCTAGTTTGGACCAAGGTCGCCAAGAAAACGCTTCAAGGTTCCATACAATTCGGTAAAAGAGACTCGGAAAATTATTTTAAAAAAATATTTTGTGTGCGTATTTATTTGTTTTTAAAACACAATAGCTTTTCTTTATTGTCAAAGCAATAATAATAATATTCATGAATTGTAAATAGCCGTTATAACAACCGTATCCTATTTTTGTCCTGCTTTGTTCACTATATGTTCTTTGGATTCGGGGCAGAATAAGTATAAAGTCTAGCAGAGTTTCTTAGAATAAGAAATGAAAATACAGAGGTCATGATAACATGTTTGTTTATTTTTCTAAAGGTATGAAAATATGAAACTGATCATTATACCAACGAATAATTTCTTTATAAATTTTATAATCCTCATGAAATGAGACGAACTCCATATAAATATAACGCTGAAATTTATTATTAATTTATTTTTGTTGCTTAATTAATTAGTATTACTTAAATGTAATTTTTCGTTTTTTATCCACATTTTTAGCTTTCCGTTTCATAATTTTAAAATTCCCCTTAGAAGAATGAAATTTGTCTTTTAGCTTAAATTGTTTAAAAAATCTTTAAAATCTTGGGAATTCGTGCTAAATTTTATTTTTTCAGAAAATTCATATTCTTAAAGATATAAATATAAACTTAAAAAGAGGTGGGCGGATAAGAGCCATTTTTAATTTTTCGGCCGATTGATGAGATTTTTTTTATAACTTGTATACACCTTATCATATAATAAAACAGTAGAAATTGTAAAAAAAATTGTATTGTGGACTAGAAATTTTTTTTTTGCCATTTTTTTCTAGGTTTGATGTTAAAAATTAACTGTCAAAATAATGTTACAACATTTTTAAGTATCGTGACGCAGGAAACAAAACAGGTCATTACAAGACCCACCAAAATCGACATTAGCTAAAATAGGGATCTGATTTTGTAACAATGTTAAAAGCAACTATACCATGGTCCCAATAAGAATGAAATAAAATCGAAATGCGCATGCGTTAGCTTGACCGTTTCACCATGTCGCTCCAGTTTTCCATAAGAAATAAACCCTTTCTCTTCGGATATTTGGTTTGTAAGAAAAATACTTATTCAATGAAATTATTACTTGAATATTATTACAATGCTGCTCAGAAGTAACTTGTTGTATTTGTTACATGTTCTGATTCATTTGAAAATATAATTGTTGATGCTGTTATTTTGATTATTTCGCAACTGAATCCTAAATCGTAGAGGTTACGAATTCGATGACAGCAGAGTCATCGCTTGACGAGACATATAATATATGGCATGATACTATAGTAATCTCGTAGGCCGTCATAATATTAAAAACTAAGAGCTAGACTAAGTGACTGTTAAGCGGTTGCTGTGTTTTCCAAATTAGTTTCTTCTTTTGTAGTTGAGGCTTGTGTTTGTGATTGCATATTTCTTAATGTTAAAAGTATTACAGGGTTTTTCGACCAGATTATGAAGATCAATATTATATTCTTGTGGTTTGTAAAACCAGGATGTATTACGGGTATTGTGGAACGTTCTAAACCAATTAAGGAAAGCAAATTTGGAGAATAAATATCGCCAGCAAAAATGTTTTATTGTTATTTAAAAAGTAACTGTCCAGATTAGGAAGATTCCTAATAATCTCGTTAAATCTATTTCTGAGTCCGATCAATACTGTTGATTAAAAATTAACCTCTTTCGCAAATGTTATACACAAGTCTTTAACCGATTTAGTACGTCATTAATAATAATGTAATAATATTAATATAAATATAATTATTTATCATTCAATAATCATAAGTTCAGATATTTATTCAACATTGAAGGCAATACTCCAAATTCTAAGTAACCTCTAATTTTGGTCACTTTCGTCTAAGTATCACTACTAGACCATACTCCAACGCTTTTTGAAGTCTCTCAGCATATTCTAAACTTGGTCTTTTCATTGGAATGCCAATAAACCAAATAACGTTACACAGATGCAACATGCGCTCAACATTTTACAAATCTTGCGCTAACTTCGCATTAGCAGTACTGTTGTGTGTCTGGATTATAACCTTGGCTTTTATCCAAAAATTATATATCTTCAAACTTGTGTGTCGTGATTGTAGCTGAATCCTAATAACAGAAATTATTTTTTAAAAAAAATACCTGTCCTTTTTATTTAAAAAAAAAAATGACGAAAATGCTTTAAAAAATGACAAACATATAACTTTGTATTAAACTTTTTTTGTGTTCTTAAATACTTGTACAATTAAACTGTATTCAATATATAGTGCTCTAGTATATTAAATTGCTGTTTATGGAACCACGACAGAATGGCTTGGTCCGAGTCTTCAAATTTTAGCCTCCGTAATTTATCAAGGAAAACAGCACTTTTTGCGTGAAAAACTACCAAAAACTTGATTTTGAGTCGATTTCTCTCGTCTTTCTGAGATATTCAGTTTTGAGTAAAACAGTGCATAAGGTAGATGAACAATCAAGGAAGACAGTACTTTGGAGTATTTTTTGCATGAAAAACTACCAAAAACTTGATTTTGAGTTGATTTAGCAATAAAATCATGAACAATTACGCACGGGCAGCTTCTTTATATTTGACAAATCTTTGTCTGTGCTAAAATTATATTACAAAAACTGCGATTTTCTCTGCTTTATTTGCTTTAACTTGGATATGCAACAATTTTCTTGCCTTGGCAATAGAATCGTACGTGACCCAATAATGACCAATCAATGCATAGAATTCCTGTTGTTCAGGGTTTTTTTTAGAACTGTTAGTTCTTAGAAGCTAACATTTTCTTGAAAATCTTTAAAAATGAACAGTAACTGGAGATAGTGGAGAGTTAACAAACTATTGAGAACAGTAGAAAGGCGGCAGTGGAAGCTGTCCCTTCGCTTGGTGCTGTATGTGTTTCGCCAGCACACTGCTGAACAGAGTAGCAGTTACACAAATCTAAAGTGTAGATATTCAACTATAAAAATTTAGTATGCGCCAATTTTTTAAGCATGCGATAGGCGAAGACTTTTCGAATGGCTAATCTTAATGGTCCATCTCTTTTCTTTTATAAAAGATTTAATTAGCGAATGGAATAATATAATGCCGAACTGAAACATTGAAAGCCGAATACAGTCCTAAATAAAATTACATTATTCAATGTAGATTTTGTGCTAATTTGTTCGGCACTCATTCATAAAATTCCACAATAAAACATTCAATACAAGAAGCCATTAAGTAAATAAAATTTACATAAAATTTACAACGTGATGATTTCATACGACATTTTCCTCGTCCCTCGAACTGCTCAAAAAATGTTTAATATTTTTTGTTTACTATTGAAATAAAAACAAACAAAGAAGCCGAGCCTTTTGCCACCAAACGGTTGTTCATTTAACAATGTTTCTAATGGAGTGTAAAAATGGAAAGAAGTGCGTGTGCAAATGGCTGTCGAGTGTAGAGCCGTGAGGACGATGTTTGACACGAAAGTTCGTCGGACCATTGCACTTCTGAATCGGATGAATGACCTTGAAAAATGGAAGGAAAAAATAAAGGGAAAAAACTGCTTTCCACTTTTCAGAATAATCGGCTGCCCGGAATGAGGAAGTTCAAATGGCGACGATTGTCGCTCTGAAAATGGCCGCTCTCTCTCGATTAATGGTTAGATGTTAAAGATGATGACGTCAAACTTTTCCTTTCTGGCACGATCTGTCAATTACCTTCCCGCCCTTGCATAATGGTTGAAGTCAGATGGCGATGAAATTGTTCTTTCCTTCTTACTTCCATCTAAGAAGGCAATTATTGAACTTAAAGAATTTTGAACAGAATACAATTGCCGTACCAAAACAAACTTTATATGTTTTATGTATACAAATACAACATGAGGTATTACTATAATATCTAAAAATACATTTATTAATAAATAACTCATAGAGTTTAGTATGAAATTCATATTTCCAAACTTTTCCTTGCGGTAATACGGATTTTATTAGCTTCCGCATCGAGTGATTATTTAACATGGACAAAAGATAGAGGAAAAATATACGGCTTCATTTGTGTGGAAGTTACCTAATGATTTGGCCATAATTAACATCTCATGAAATGTAAATTACGCTAATTAATGAAATGTCAGCTGCAAAATGTATTGCTCGGAATAATCCTGTTATGATTTGTAACAGAAACCGTAATCCTAGCAATGACCCAAATCTTCAATGATAGATAGTGAGATAAATCAATTTTGTGATAAGTATTCTTTTGTAATGAATTTGTCCATAGATTATTTTTTTTGGTTGGTGTAAAAATCCTATAATATAATTACTAAAAATCTATGTAATAATAAATAATACGATTAGGGCAAATAAGCTAATAATAAAAGTTTTTAGTATGTAATTTTGCTAATATAGCAAAATGGTTCTTTTTTCACCTTCGGAAATGAAATGTAACATTGCTTAATGAATTTCACAAGCTGATTTCAAATATAACAATGAAATTTATCAATTGGCTCTAGTTTACATGCAAATGGAAAGTTGACGTTTCCACTATGGGTAATAAGTATATAATGCGCCAAAACTTAATGCTTACATATAGACCCTATCTTTTTACAAATATTGGCAATAGTGGAATAATATATTTTATATGTTTATCAAGCAAAACTAAAGTTTGAAACGATTAAAAGTTTAAGTTTGTCACTATTCTTGTCTTCAGCATGTGTTGCTTTGGTTTCTCTTGGCTTTTCTTTTGTAGATTTGTGTACCGATATGTACCGATTTTCAAATACACATCAACTCAAAAGCAAATAGATTATATGTTGGTGCGATTTTATAATTTGACCCCTGTAATAATTAAAGATTGCAATAATAAAACATTACAGAACAGAAGCCTAAAAAATTGGTTATATGAAGAAAATATACAAAAATATTTAAATAAACTAATTTTAAATTTTTTTAATATTATATAGAAATATTTAGTAACCTTGTAAAAAATTTTTTTTATTGTTTTCACCTTTTATTTGTCGTTTTTTTATTATTGTTAGTAATTGTAGATGTTGATCTCATTTTGGAATTGATTGAATTGTAATTATTTTATGTATTGTTTTTAAATTAATTTTATTTTAATTATATTATTAATAGTATATTTTGTTGACTGATAGAATTTTAACTATACATGTAATGTTAATTATAAATTTTAGATAATGCCAAAAGACTACGAGCAATTTGCTCATTCATTTTGGTACTTTGAAATAATTTTTAATTAATAAAAAATTAATTAATAATATGGATGTTGCATCATACTTTATCATATGCCTTAATTCATTAAGTGATTTTTATATCTGCATTTTCGTTTTCACCACCCCAAAATTATAAAAGATCAGCTATTTTCATAGCCGCGACTTTTTACCTGTAGAACAGTGTAATTGAGTTTGTTCAATTCGAGCGAAGATTATGCTGAGATTATGCCAATGATAATGAGAATTAAATATGTCATTCCATAAGTAGCACATAAAATGATCACTTGATACGGAAAAACTAATCTAAAAAAAAATCCGCTTTGTCACACGAAAAAGTATCATGGGAAAAAAACCTTTGTCAACGTCCAATAATTTCATCTTCCACCAAAGGGAAAAGGAGTTATGCATATGCGTAATCATTAATAATCAATCTAATTTGCTAATTTAATTCCATTTGAATTTATAAAGAAATTTCTATCAAAATTAGCTCTAAGGACGTATTCTGGCGATAAAAGAAAACATGTCCATAAAAAGCGACAATGATTTAAGTTCATGAAATGACACCAGAACACTTCGTTGCCGATCATTATTCGTATTGGACAGGTAGTTCAAGTATCCCTCAAGAAAGAGTACAAATTAATTTAATTTAAAACATCTGTTTATTTTAAATTATACTCTCCCTCTACTTCTCAAAATATGATTAATTACACCAAACTAGGTTAAGTCAATGAGAAGCGTAATCGTTTGGTGCGTAGTCCGTTGTGCGCAATGGTAATAGCAATAAATTCTACTGAATATTTAAGTTCAAATCCTATTTTTTCATTTAAAAAATAATTGGATTTCTTCCTTAAAATGTTTACAATCGTCTCTGCTCTGAGAATGGATTGCTGTTCGCAATAGACGACAATGCTGCTAAGCTATAAAATATACGAAAAATACTCAGAATCGAATTTTAATCGAAAGGTTACATTAGTTACATCGTTGGAAATAGAAAATCATTGCTGCTATTATTTTCATTCAATTTCTGATATCTATCAAAATACGCTTGCGAGAACCTTTTAAAATCGTCTTGCCATGTTAAAAAAATGATAAAGGATTGTCTCTATCCGAAACGTCAGTTTGTTTCAGGATCTTACCACTTTTGTGTCCAATTTTGGTTTATTCCAGGGTTTTTGTTACTCTTCCTTCTTCTACAACCGTCACACTTTCCAATTTTTTTGCGCTTGAACTCGTTTAAAGCTTTTAAAGCTACTTTCCAAAAAGAAAACTTGTGGCGAGGAAAGAGCCTTCGTTTTAAACGGCATTTTGTGATTTATTGCTCAAAGGATAAAAATCATCTTCTAAAGAAATACACGTGCAAAATTTACTTCTATAACATTACATTAGATTTGAACGAGTTCGTTGAAAACCGATCAATGACAGAATACACCGGGCAACCACAATTAAGGAAAGTAGTAATATAATTGATTTTCGAACTCGACAACTCTGGTAGTTCCGAGCTGTCGATTAGTGAAAATAGAATAAAAAAATTCGAAATCCTTTTAGGGAATCGTATTCAGGGATAAACAGATTCGACCATTCGCATAAAGCAGCATTCGTCACTTTAAATGATTTATAAAAATTTCAAACGGCATAGGAAATAACACTAAATTTGCATAGAGTATACTGCAATGAATGATCTCTATTCCGAATAAGATCGGGAATTTATATCTTTTATCGTACCTTCATAATCAATATTTAAAATAAGTAGCTAATAAAAGCAGAATGCTATGTCTAATCTGTAGTCTAAAATTGCAGAAACTTAACTTAGTAGTTTTCGTTTATTATCCAATCCACTATCTTCCTAAAGAGCTTCTTCTAACAAACAAAATGAAGGACGAGGAAAATTAATAAATTTCCCTGGTTATACTTGAACCCACATTGCAGTTCCTAGTAACAATAAAAAGCGTTCCTTTTTTTGCAAGTTAAGGCAAAAAAAACCCAAAAAGAATTCCTTTTCTCTGTACGAATGAGCGAATTTTCTAATTTATGAATAAGATTTGAAGAAGGAGGAAAAACACCACAATAGAAACAGTGAACAATGAAACGAACGCGCTTCTTATTCAATTCTAACAAATGGTAAAAAGTAAACATTAGGAAGGACGACTCAGCTGAAGGACAAAAAAGAGAGAGGGGGAGGGAGGGGAAGGATACCAAGAACCACCCACGCACTCCTAACCTCGAAAGCGTTCAGACAACCCCCTGTTGAAGGAACCCCCTTCCTCCTCTTTCCATTTAACCCTCTCCTTCTCTACTCCTCTAATGGCTTCACTTGTGATTGCTTTTTAGCCTTTTTCTTCGGTTCAACACAAGAATGTACAGAGAAGTTTCGATCCGGATGTTGAGAGAGAAAGAGCAGGAGAGTGGGGTCACGTGATCGATGAAAGCGCGACGCATGATCAGTTGGCTAAATAGCCGCATAACACAAGAGAGCGAAGCTCAAGAATTAATGGCAACGACGTGAAGCAAATCAAGTCACTCTCTCTCTCCTCCTCCTTTCTCCCACTTGCTCTTCGTTCTTGCCATTAATTATATCTGAGATTCCAGAGGAATTTTAACCTCCTAAATAGCCTCTAATTGGGTAGGATACAAAAATAATAATAAATTTAAAAGGGAGAAGTAAAATAAAAGAGAAAATAAATGTTGTTTTCAGAAAAATGCCGAGTTAAAGCCATTTTAAAATCTCATTATACTTAGAATTAATGTAAATTGTATATTAAAAAATAGCATTCATGGTAGAGAATTTAAATTAAGCCTTAGAAATGTATGCTTTTCTTTTTTTATTAAAAATCTGCATTTTTATTCTACTACTGTTTTGAATATATAAATGCATTTCCCACTACTGAGTGGCCCATATTACTAAAGAAGTAGTAATTTACTCAACAATAACATTTGAAAACAAAACATGCTACAGAACGAACTAAGCTTATAAGACGCACGTTATTGTAAAAATTCACAATTCCAACCTTCATGGAACTATGAAACGCCAGCAGAATCTAATGCGATAATACAAGGTAACCTGCAAGTTTTCGTACTCTGACTTTGAAAATTGAAAATTTATCCTAAGGTTATTGCTTTTATTTATGAAATATATTACATGTTAACAGCAAAATTGGATGAACGGAATTCTTGGATCCTATTGGACAACGCAACGTGCCTACTTCGAGAATTTTATGGGCATGCCTCATCATTAAAAAATCTTTGGCCACCTCGTTCCCCAGATCCAAGCATCCCTCACTTATTCTGCGGTAATAAGGGAGTATTTAAAGAACAAATTGCATGCGGGTAATACTCCACACAAAAGATAAGGAGATAGCAATTACACAAACGCTACAAGACGTCCTAGACGTCATATCTGACATTTTAAAATGTACATATATATCTCAAAATATGCTCAAACGTGTTGAGCTATGCCTCCAGAAAAATGATGGACGTTTCGAACATTTGCTATAAATTGCTCTACAAATCATTTTCAGTGGTTCGTATATAAGTTTATTTCATGGTTGGATCAATTGAAAAAAAAAATACAAAGAATAAAACATTTCTCAAATGTTGTGTACAATCTGAAAATACCATTAAAAATAGGAATTTCCATTGCACATTTCAAAGTTGATTTCCATATTCCAAAATTGCGTCGGTTATTTTGGAAATGGAATACACATAAAAACTCATCACCTAAAAGTACAGGTTCTTTTCATTGAAAGTACCCTGTTAAATTCATATTTTAGAAGTTGGTTATTGGTTCACTTTAGATAAGACATCCTGTTTATTACCGCAGTAAGACTGCATGTATTTGTACAACAAATTCAGGAAATACGAAGTGTCAATACGGAAACTTTTAAAACATCCTGTACTTGCCAGGATCCAAAAACCAGGAATATTTGAAAGAGTGCAGCAAAATTTCATGAGCCTTTGAAATGTACAGTTTTGAAATATGTACAGTTTGAAATGTACAGTTTGAAATGCCAGTTTTGAGAGACTGGTGGCCGCCATTTTGAACACTTGCTCGGAGCTGTAAGTTATTATTAACAACTACAACTGTAAGTTGTTTATGAATAAGAATAATTGTTATTTGCTCCGAAAATGAAAGCAGCTTATAAAAAGCTCTTATATACGTATGACTCGTTCAAGATCTCGTGGTGCCTGATATATACAGGGTGTACATAAATGAATATCCCAATTTTACAGGGCTATTAAAAGAAAAGAAAAAGTACAACCTTGATGTTCATTGGAAATCAAACATAACAGTTGAAAGTTTAAATTCAACGCAGTTATAAAACATCACTGCGAAGTGGCCATTGATGAAGAGCAAGGTGCTCAGCGGCAATTTGTCATTTAAAAACCCCACGAACAGCTAAGTGCCAATGGGGGGTGCACCATCCTGCTGTAGAGTGAAATCACCACATTCTTCTTCTAACTGTGGCAACAACCAAATCTGGGATACTCATTTATAACTGTGTTGAATTTAACTTTCAACTGTTATGTTTGATTTCCGATGAACAACAAGTACTTTTTTTTTTCTTTTCTTTTTGGGATATTCATTTATGTACATCCTGTACATTTCCGACCATTGGTTCCCTATCTCGAAATATTCAGTTTACAGTCCTCTACCATCTGTAAAGATTTTGACTCTAAAAATTTGAAACACCTTTCATAACCTACCATTGAAAGACAACTCTACGATCACATATAACTTTATTAAAATCGAAATATTAGCGCATTAATAATATCGTGGTATATTTAAAAATTTTTTAATTCGAATCCTAAATGTGCAAAAAAGCAAAAATTCCAAACGGAATTTTTATCAGCGCGATATATCCATCTTGGTGACGTCAACGGAGGCATGGTTTAGCGTAAGGAATTTCCGTTTTTTACACATTTAATGTTCGAATTTTAATTTTTTAAATATGCCACGATGTCGTTAATGCGCTAATCTTTCGATTTATTAAAGTTGTATGTGACCGTAGAGTTGTCCTTTAAATAAATCAGTTTAGAATAAAAATGTCTATCTTCATATAATTGGGTTTACTTTCTATGTAATTTTGCAGCGGGATTTCCTACCAATTATAATTACAAATTTTTTTTCATCCAAAAATTTATATTTTTATCAAAATAGAAAATATAATTAGATAAAATAAAACTATAAATTTCTATTAAAAACTGAACAATCTAAAACAAACTGTCATTAAAAGAATAGGTCTCACAACTAATATATCCAAGTTTTATATATTCCGACAAATCTCAAATTTGATACTCACACCGACAGACTTCAAGAATTTCAATATTCACAAAAATTCAAGGAGCGATAATTAAAAGATGTAAATCTGACTCTTGAACGCCGACTTTATTTCTTAAAAACAGTCAGCCAAAAAAGCTGGCTGTTTAGGTTTATAGTCGACTCAAAACTGGAGCACCTTTCTTTGAAGAAATGGAATCGTCACATAGTCACGGTCTATCTGGAAAATTCCACTTGAAGCTCCTTTACATGTTTCGAATATAACAGAATGAAAAGTTCACCTTATGACAATCAAATGCCATACAAAATCAAGTGTTTTTTGAGTTGTAAAAATTGATATTTTTTAAGTAAAGTAACTTAAATAGAGGTTTTAAGTGAAATACAAAATAATGACGTGGAATGAAAATATCTTTGTGAAAGAGTGGTTCCTCCTTGTTCGTCTGGTTATGCGTTATTTAAAAGTTTTGAATATGATATCTGTGTTAATTTTAATTTAATTGTTTTAAATTATAAGAATTGGAAATTGAAATTATATATGCAGATATCAAATCCAAATTATAATATCTTTCTTCATTCTTATGTAATCTTTAATATTCATTTTGCGTAACTCACATAGAAACCAAATAATATTTCAAGAAAATTTATTGTCATAATAAAATTACATTCTCACTACATTACATAAGAATAAATTACCGACTCTAATTCAAATCTCCAAAACAAGATCTGCGTGTAATTGTGTGTTTGTGTGTGAATCTGCGAGCTCAAGCATTAACGGCTTTATCTTGATTCCTCCTTTCTTTTCATTACGTGCCTTACTGCTTCCTGATTTCATTCAATAAACCGTGAAATTTACACCACAATAAAAGCTCAACTCAGGAGAAATTCCTTTCTAATTTCACTCAAGCCCGTGTTGAGTGTCTTTACGATGATTGATGATTTTCTAAGGAAAAAATAAAAAAAAAGAATTCTTTTACGAAATGGCTTTAATTCCTTTATCGCAAATTGTTGCTTCAACGTTAAATGGGTTTCCAAATGACGTAAGCAATTCTTTTCGTTTCTTTTCCATTCAAATTGGATGCAACGAGGGAAGGAAAATAGAGGAAATGACGTCAAATCAGATAAAGCTTGGATTAACTAAATGGAAAATCATTGGAAATCTTGTTACCCAATTTAGGGTTGGAGTGTTTAATGGTTGGGAGAAGAGGAATTATTCTCCTTCCTATTTAGTGAACGATGATTGCTGATTAGTATTTACTGATTGAAAACGATGAACAACATAAATGGGACTCAGTGGCTTGTAAATAAATAAAATTTCTGAAATTTCACAAAGTGAATGAATAAATTTAGCAAAAACTAATCAGTAGGGATTTCGATTGCCATCGATTACTCTATTCGGATCTAATCTATTTCTTTTAGCTGAAAGTGTGTTGCCAGCTTTAGCAAATAATGTTTCAGATGGCACACTAGTTGCCATTACACAGAAATTATTTTTTACTTCTTCTTTAAAGGCACTTTCTCCGTTTTAATGAAAAATTCGGAGATAGCTTAATGTTGCAGGAATTTTGTATTTTCAAATGTATATCATACCAGAAGTGTATTTTGAAATTAGAGGTTTCTAAGAAGCCGCTCAGTCTTCTGGTCATTCATTATTTAGTCTGAATGGATTTTAATACAAATAAATCGTTCGCAAGAATCAATAAATACACAATTCTTATGGTATAGCTTAATTGAAAGGGTGAAAGGGCTCTTCGAAATAACTCTCATGTTCTATTTTCTTTATTTACTTTGTTTGCTTTACACTAATTTATGGCAGGTTAACCTGAAGCAATTGTGTCACTAAATCGCAACATCTGTTACAATTGTCTCCAAGGCGTCTTTCATTAATTATGTTTTGAGTTCAACACTTCAGAACGTCAGCCAATGAATTAAGACACTTTAAAGCAGAAAGGCCATGGTCTGGCAATTACAGTTTAATAATAATAATCATCATTCGTAAAACTAGGTAATTGTAATTCAAATTTATCTTTAAGCTTTTCAGACGTTAGAAATTTTTTATTGAAAATTATATCACTGGGAAAATTCATATGAGTAACTCATGCGTGAAAAATTCCTTTGTACGAACTCATGCAAAGCAAATTCCATACGAGTATAAAAAGAAGAATTATTTTTTCCGTAAAACGGATGAAATGGATAGACGATTAGAATTTAAATTAATAAATTGAATATTGTTAATTGTTAGTGAAAAGTGCGAATTATAAATGAAAAATTGCATACGCTTCATCAATATCATATTATATTAAATGACTCAATAGGAAGTTATTATATAATATTTACGTAATCGTGTTATTTATAACGGAAATTTTTTTAATTTTTTTTTTTTTTGTATTTCAAGTTGATTGCGATTTTTCATAGTTATTCCTAGGCCTCTCACAAATAATACTAATATAGTTAGTAAATATAATTAGTTGATTCTTTAATTCTCTCTTTATAACTTTCATTAGTTGACTTAGGAAAAGTAACGAACGACTGGAAAGAATGTTTCACATAAAGAATGTAATTTCGGAAATGATAACTAAATCCAGTAGTCAAGGAAGCGATATAATGTAGCCTCGCTATATTTTATAACCGACAGACTGAGGTATATGTATTTGAACACCTTGTAGACATTGTCTGTCAGTAGAAATTGGTAGCATCGTGCGCTGTTTTATTGAAATACGGAACCGGGAAAACCTTGAGCATAGCAAATAAGGTAATATTCGTCTGTCATGAATTGCTATTATAAGGCAATCTTACCAATCACGGACATAATGTATTGAGACGCCCTTAGTACGTTTGGCCGATATAAAATGAAATTTCGATGTCTTCGTGCATGCACTATTTTCACTGCAACGACTCAATTTGCCTACCTGCAAAGACTATGTCCAAATTCGACTGATGTTGTTGTACGCAATTCCTCTGTCTATCCAGTCAAGTATAGTCCTACTATGAACCTTGTTTCACGATATGCTTCCAGAAGACAATTCAAAGGCATTCTTAGATGTTTCTGTAACAAAGAACTATCTGATGAAGTGATTCTTGCAGCCACGAGACAACCATCAGCATCAAATTTTTTTGGCGTTATCTAGCGCATATAGCATGTGATTGATTCGCAAATGAAATTTTAACGTATCCTCCAATTGCACACTCGCTCAGATTGAATTCATCCTTATGTCGAGCACTGGTACTCCATATTTTTCTTCATCACGAGCTCTAGTTTTGGTTGGTTATTAACAGTGTGACAACTATTACGTCTTTTGTATGTTTATATATTTCTATTACTTCTGTCTTTTTAGGAATATTATTCTTTCTAAACTTTATCACTTCCATATCTTTCTAGTACATATCACGGAAAATTATTTACATTCATTTATTTAGTATAAAAGGTTAACAAATGAAGCATAATCATTTCACGTTTTGCAATTTAGTCTATATAAATTTGCTGTGATTTTGGAAGTGTTAACAGTTCTGAATGCGGTTTCTATAAGAATATTTATTTCTTTATGCGCTTTTCTTTATATCTTTATTTTTCTTCTAGTTTGGCCTGCAGTGTTTTGCTTAATCTAAGATTTCATCTATCAAGTCTTTTTATGTCCTGTTTTTTACGGCTAGCCATTTAATATTGTTTATCTGTTATTGTCTCCCTTCATTTGTCAATGGCAATCTTATCACTGTGTTAACTATCGCTCTAAATGATGTCATTTTGTGTTCCATTGTAAGAGTGGAACTTTGTTAATTAATTTTATTAATCTCCTTCTAAGGTGCGGACCAAATAATTAGCAACGAACGTAAACACTCATTTGCGCTGTTACCTTTCAAAATAAAAATCTTATAAAATTGTATAGAATCTGTGACTACATACTCGTATGTAGGAATAATACAAAATTTTATTAAATTCTGATCATTTGTTAAGTAGTTATTAGGTATTTTCAATAATCACTTGCACCACGATATTTACAACCAGGGTTAAGGGACGTTCACAGAAATTAAGCAACCAACATTTCTTATCACAAAGTGATATTAGTCCTTGATTAAAAAGAAATAAGTCTACAATAAGTAGATATGTGAACAAAAAGCATTCAGCGAAAGGAAAATCCAATTCAGGAAGAAGAAGAAGCAGATTTCATCTAGAGAGAAGAGAAGAATATTCAAGATGGCAACAAAAAATCACTTGTCAAGTCGACAAATTTCACGAGATGAAAAGAAAAGTTTAAGTCAACAGTTCTACGGTTTTACATGATTTCGGCAATGCGAGATTTATGAAAATGAAATGCCAACCAAGGCACAAACAAGTTAGATTGGAATGGGCTAAAAAGAACATGACATTCGACTATAAGTGGAAACAAGTCATCTTTACGGATGAAAAAAAGTTCAACTTTGATGGTCCGGATAGTCCAAAATGTTACAATGTTATCAAACAATGTTTAAAATGTATCTTGTACACATACTTACATACTCCAGCAAGACAATACACCCAACACGTATTCCACATGAATGTTAACTTGGCTGAAGGAGAAGAATATTAACATACTTGACTGACCACCTCTTACGTAGTTACACAAGGGAGTTTTGATGAAATTTTGAGTATGTGTAGTTTATGATGCACATAATTCAATACAAAAGAGGAATTTTCCATTAAATTACTAGCAGAAGACCCGGCGTTTATTTGAAGATGAAAATTTGTGTATTTGATGTTATTTGTTTGAGTGGCATTAAATTGTTTAATGTTATTAGTTTAATTTGTGTAATGTTGTTATTCGTTTGAGTGGCTTTAATGTTATTAGTTTATCGGACATTAAATTGTTTTCATTGTTTATTTTTCAAATAGTTGCAAATATTTTTGTCTGATATTATTTATTAATTACTGAAAACCCAATCAGAATTTATTATTGTTTTGTAACGCTTCTGTTTTGGGAACACTGCTCAAATAATATACTTTATCTTTAGGCTATAAGTCGCATCTTTGTATAAGTCGCACTAGCAAAAATTAAATAAAAACCGTGAAAACTATACCATTCTACATCTATTTAACAGAAATCATCCTTTAATTTTCATAATTCCTGAATAAACATGATTACCGTACTTCAAACCAATGAGCTTATAATATACATTACAGTACTTTAATTGTACAGTGTATACAATATATAGTTCATTATATAGTATATTAGACCAATTGGGAAAGTTCAGAATCCGCCGTCATTTAAAAAAAAAATTAAATAGAAAATTAAGAAAAATTTCATCCCCGCACGTACATACTCTTCGGAATGTAAAAACTGTATACCCCGCGGGATATTGACGAGAAAATGCGGTAATAATTATATAAAAAAAATTATATTATAATTATAAATGAGATTATTTCTTTTTAGACAACGAACTTCGAGATCCTTATATGAACATTTCGGACACCCTACGTCCATCATTCAATGGAAAAAGAGGTAATCTTGTTTTTAGTTTTATCCTATCCACAGTTTTCTTTTTCTCGTGTTATGCTTAATGATGAATAAACTATCCGCTATCTTTTAGCTGCAACAATTCGGGTTTTCTTAATAGCGATTCAAATTGGCCACCTAGTTGTGATTTAGTCCAACACAGTAGTTTGAAGACGTTTCTCCGTGTAGTCCGTAATTAACAAGTTCAAAAAGTAAGGTAAATTACTGACTCATTAACTAGAACGGATACACTAATAAATGCAGAACACGAATAGGACCAGTGTTAATGATATCAGCCAAGGAAGTTACGAGATGCTATTGTGCACTTCCACCAGTGTTGAACATTAATCGATTTTTTAAAAGATATCGAGATACAGACTTTTGAATATTTAAATTTCTTATATAAGTTGCATTCGCTGTATTAGCGCAGAAACCAAAATTTTAGGGAAAAAGTACGGAAAATACGATAATTTATTATTTTTCTTCTTATTGTTAAAGAAACAAATATATTTGATCCGCATCTTAATATAGGATTTCTTGGGAGATTTTATAGACTTGGTAATTACTTAACAAAAGGTCAAATCTCAAAAAAAGCTTCCAAAATCAAAGAAAATATTTTCAAAAATTAAAAAAGAAAGTTCTCGTCATATACTTTAGTTTCAAAATCAGATCCTGCTGTAAAGTTCCTTAAAGAAAAGTCATGAATTAAGCTGTGACTAAAAGTGGTTATGACCAAATAAAATTTGAAAGGGCACCGGGAAATGCTAATATAGATATTGATCCATTTATTTTACGAAATTCCCTATTAAAAAGAGCATAATGACAGCTGAATATCGATTATCGTTCAACTTTAGCTTGGCGCTTTTCTTTAATCGATGTGTTTGAATGAGCTCCCAAGACGATTTCTTTCCCTTTATGTCATCCTTCTGCTGGATTCTGTGTTGAATGTCGACGGCCAACATTCCAATCTCGTTAAGGCACCAAAAGGCTCTTCTTCTCCCATCGTGACATGAGAAACCCAGTAGCTAAGTTTCTTCACCCTGCGAGAAGGAGCAAGGGCTAATTACCCGGGATTCTCTCCAAGAAATATAGGGAGAGAGAAAGAGAGAGAGAGAGAGATAGTAAGAGAAAGAAAGGGAAAAAAAAAGGGTTTCTTCGGTTGGTTCCGTGAGGATGCCTTATTTAATCACTTCACCGTTGAGAAAAAGGCTTCTTCATTAGGCGTAGCTCATTTACTCGGCGGCGGCATTGCTAATTGTCATCCGCTTTCTCCGTTTCCTTTCACGGATGCGCAAGCCTTTCGAGTGGAAAGAAGCCTACCTTCCATCATAAAAGATTGAGAGGTTTATTTATATAAAAAAGTGAAATATAAAACGCCACCAGTGCATGACTTAAAAGCGAAAATAAAACTGTTAAAGTGGAATAAAGCTGCGATTATCATCCTTAAGATCACATTGGAAAAAAAAAACGGAAAAAGGAAACGATGCTTAAAACTATATTTGGATTCAACGAAGTAATTTTTTTTCTGTAATTGTTTCTAGTATTATTACATCATCAAAATTAGAAGCAAACGTGTTTCCGTTAGATTGTTTCTTTTAACTTTCCCGGCTAAGCAATTAGCGAGGGAAGTTTTCCGATTAATAAAGACCGATTAAAGAAATAACGAAACATTTTTGACAACATAGCCAGCAAATCCCTATTCCACATATTTCCTCTCATTCCCTTGACCAACCGCAACCAACATTCTTTAAACAATAAAAATGCACCGTTTTAAATTACTCAAGCACCTCTTCAGGTTGAAATTCAGAGAAACCCCAAAACGAGGAGTTCTAGGAACCGAACCTATTAACTCACAATATAATAATCTTAGCTCCCCAAATAACTTTTTTTTTAAGTACAGCTTCCAGTTGATCGCATCGTAAAATATGATTCGAATTTTTTTGTTTCTCCGTTTGTTTGGGGGTAGTAGCAGATTTTACGGCAAAAAATAAATTGAGATTACCGAGAAGAGGAGAAGGTAGAAGATTCCACAAGTTTAATTTCAGCCTTTGTCTGTCTCCTAGTAGTTAATTTATTTGAAGATAAATTTGGAATTTTAAAGCCAGCTTGGATTGCAAAGAATGTGTAGAAGTAATGATAGTCAATAATGATAGGTAAAAAAAGGAATTCAGGAAAAATATTTGGATACATCTAGGTTAGGTTAGATTATAGTAGACTAAATATAATATTGTCTTTTCTCATTAATTTATAAATCAAAAGCAATATACAAAAAAAAGTTAATATATAATTCTGCTTTATATTCATCAGGTAAGTCAAGAGCATTCAGGAGTTAAATTGATGTTTTCTGACGAGTTAAGTGTGGAAAAGTTGAAGATAGTCGCAGCAACATAATTTAAAAAAATCCTTTACAGTAACACAATTAAATCCATAACACTATGAGAATGGCATTTTTTGTTCATGTTTACCATCATTTTTTTTTTACAAAAACTGTCAAGTTTTATTAACAAAAAGGTAAAAAAATAATAATAATTTTTAAGCAAAAAAGTCCAATAAATAATAGAGCCAAGCATCTACCATGAACTTTCAGACTATTTTCTAAAAATAAAAGTGTAAAAAAATTAGAAACATTGATGGCAGGAAGTTTTAGAAAGGTTTTTAGTAGTTTATTTTTTCCGTTTCTTTAAAGTGGAAAGATTCTCTCTTTCATTGCAGTTTTTGCTAGCTTCTGCAGTGTTTCATTGGGAGTATCTTCCCATTGGCATAAACTGCTCTAATAAGATCACCCCATAGATTTTCTATGAGGCTTAATCGTGACTGCCTGCTGGCCAATCCAAAGTTGTGATATTTTGGTTCAGCAACCATGTTTGAGTAGTCATGCTGGAAGAGCAGATCATCTGTGAGATTACGTTGCATGGATAGAAGAAGGTGAACTTGCGGGCGGTAACTCTTGATATTTACAAGGGAACCCCACGAAAGTGTACCTCACAGATTCACACCAAACTGAAATATGTTACTCATCTTAAGCCACTGTTAATGTTTGTAATATAAGAAATCACTAAACTTTGTTTCTTTCACAATAAACTGCGAAAACGAAAAAATTTGAGCACACATAGCCATACAAAGAATCCATTGATTGTTAAAGTCACGTTTAAAGCGATGTGTGTGTATTAATACGCTTGACGGAACTTCTTTTTTCCACTACACAGCAATAAGACAAATACACTTCACACGAAAGCAATCAAAGTAGCAGCAGACGACCACTGAATGGATTCTCAAGTTTCAAAACAAACTTAGTTTTTAAAAATAGATTATGAAAATTAGCTAATTGCCTTCCAATAAAAAAAAACTCTATACTAATTAATAATAATTTCCTTTTATTAATTAATTCGGTCTTCTTCATAAATTTTCCGGGGCTGGCAAGGCTATCGAGTAATACGTTGCATTTGTGAGGGGATATATATCGCAGTGTTTTATAATTTTGGCTGAAAATATTATTTACGGACGCTTACCTCATCTTATAAACCATTTCGAGACAAATAATTGTATGGCAAAATTAAGGCTTTGTGCTTAATAACACTGCTCTAACTACAATTCTGTTGCGACCGCTGTTAACGATTTTGCCATGCTTTTCAATTTTTCAACGCCATCGCTTCCAAGGTATGCTTGCGCGCAAACAACGTGTGCGTCGTACACTTTCGTGGGGTTTCCTTTCCCTTGTTAGTGGCATCCAAGCAACCACTGACAACTGCTAAATTGTTCTTGCCACCAGAAAAAAAGCACCACAGACCATTATAGAATTTCCTCCATCAACCCGCGTTGAACAAAACTGATCTTCTCTTCTTAAGTCATGCCAATAAGGTTGAACAGAAGATGAATACCACTAAGTATTCTTGGATGATCCCGATGGTTGTCAATTTCATTGGCAAGACGTAAGAAGAGAAGTATTGACTTGTTGTTTCTCACTGATGAAGGATCAACCAGAAAGATGAAACCTCTAATCTCCAAGGAGAATTGAAATACCGTATACGTATTTCTAGTATCAGGTAGCAACTTTCAGCAGTGAGAGCTTTTTTTTTTTATTTTTATCTATTTCAATACTTTTGGCTGTTAATATATTTTATTAAACTTTATGTTTAGTAAATAATAGTGAGCAAGCATGAGCAAAAAGAGCCACTTTGGTAGTGTTTCTCAATTTTCTTTTTTTGCATGACTGTACAAGCAAGTTTTAAACTGATAAATAAATACTTAGGCGCAATACAGAGAATAGAATATTTGAAATATCAGGTATGAAAAAAAATAAGCGCACAAATAAATTAGGACCATTTCATTAACTAAAGTAGTACTAAAAGAAAAACCTTTAATGTTTTTAAAGTTAAAAATTAATTTCTAAAATGAATTCGTTGCGTGTTCTTGTGAAGAAACGAAAAGCCAGCTGAGAGTAAGAGGCGCTCAATCACCTTCGAACTCCCCCGACCCGGATCCTCATTTGGAGGATCGTCAAGTTTTTGTCACACGATAGAGAGTGTTGCAATTTGAAATGAGCGCGAAAGAGAGAGAGAGAAAAAGAAAAAGATGAAGTAAAAAATAATAAAGGGGACTATTTTATTATCCCATGCGAATATTTTCCAAATAATTGCCAGTGGAAGTTGATATTAAAAGCAAGAAATAATAATAATAATAATTGAACCGTATATATTAATCTGCAATTACTATATATTAACTCTTCACGGAAGATTAATCTATACGGGAATTAAAGGAATCCGTGTCGATAATTATTTAATTAAAAATTAATTATTCTTTAGGTAACAGATTCAATCCATTAGCTTAAGTAATTAATCAGTAATGCCTTTGAAAAAAGTTTCAGAAAAATCTCATGACGATATTCTCATTTTCTTCTTGAATATTGTTGTTAGGCACTACAAAATTAGTTAGTTTGGTCAAGATGTTACGCTTCATATGTCGATTGAATATTTTCTTAATTTAAAAAGAGAATTTTTTCATAGTTAACTTAATAAAATTCTCCTTTATAAAGATAATAAATAAAGTAAAATAAAAAAAAAGTAAATATTGTTCACCAATATTGTCCTAATTCTAGTTTATATAATGGTATCTTGTAATTGTTTTAAATTAATGTCCTGAAGAGAGAAATTGAAGAGTTTGAAAAGTCAAAGAAGATCTGAATGCGTTGAAGAATTGAATAGTTCTCAAATATTGAAGTAAAACTTGGAGAAAGAAACTGTATATTGAAGAAATGAAGTCCTGAAGAACTGTGATGGACGAAGATGTTTTTTGGAGGATTTTTTTGAAGAAATGATGTCCAAAATTAAATTCATAAATTCAAATTTTAAGGGAATGGAAGAAATGAAAAAAATATTGACGAGTCTCTTGGAGAAAAGAATTGATGTAAAAGAATTGTTGCCTTGAAGAACAATGATGAGTGAAGATGCCTTGATGTGCTATATCCAATACAGTCGAACCCACATATAACGAAATCGGTTATAGCGAAGTTAATTGAAATCCCCAAATACAAGTTCATTGAAAAAGCACAATTTTTCTCCGGTTTTAACGAAATCTGATACATTATAATGACGAGAGATGGTGGATACCACTTTTCCACAAAATGAGTTTATTGAACATCATATATGTATATTTCGGCTTCAAAGTAGCCATCTTCAGTATGAATCGAGTAAACTAGAATCGTAACAGGTATATATAGGAAACTTAAGCCAATCAGAGGAAAATCATAATTTACAATGAAACCGCAAAGTTAGGATTGGTTTACCTAGGAGAGAACTACTAGTCAAGACAATTATTTAACAAATTGAAGTAAGGTCTTCCACGCTGTCAGATCCAAAGGTCCACTATCTTGGTTCAATAAATTGTCACCCTGGTTTTTCAAGATTTCCATGGATTCAAGGAAATTCAACCTCTTTTTATCGTCAACAACATGTAAACTCCTAATGTTTTCTTTCTTTAGTTCAGGTCCGGTTTTCAATATGTGGTCAGCAAAAGCTGATTTTTCAGGTCTGCAGTTCCTAACGTGGTCGAAATGCTCCTTGATTCTTGTTTTAATCTTTCTACGGGTTTGTCCAATGTATTTTTTGTCACAGATCCCGCATTGGATCTCGTAAATTCCTGATCGTTCAGTTCTCATTATAGAGTCTTTTGTACTTCCTAGGAGCTTCTTGAGTGTGTGATCACTTCTATATATGTAACATGTAAGTTGTATACTTATTGCATATCCTCTCAATGCCTCTGGTCAGGTTTCTATTGTAGGGTAGACAAAAAAATTTCGCGTTTTTCTTGTTGTTCGGGTCATTGAGGGCCGTGTAGAGTGCCAGCTTCCTCTTAAAATTATGCTTCTTAATGAGTTTGTCGACCAATTCCATACTGAATCCATGGAAATCTTGAAGAACCAGGGTGACAATTTATTGAACCAAGATGGTGGACCTTGGATCTGACAGCGTGGAAGATCTACTTTAATTTGTTAAATAATTGTGTTGACTAGGAGTTCTCTGCTAGGTCCGCGTCTGTAAACCAATCCTAACTTTGCGGTTTCATTGTAAATTATGATTTTCCTCTGATTGGCTTAAGTTTTCTATATACACCTGTTACGCTTCTATGTTTACTCGATTCATAGAGAAGATGGTTACTTTGTAGCCGAAATATACATATATGATGTTCAATAAACTCATTTGTGGAAAAGTGGTATCCACCGTCTCTCTGCATACAAGTATCCACAGGCAACTCAGGTCAGTAAATTATATTTTCTCTATATAATATTTGTTATGATATAATGAAAATACGTATATAAAGAATCATTTTATGGGAATCCAACTTTTGTTTGGATATAGCGAGTTTTGAAAAAAACAACATTTTTTTCTGTTCTTAAGTTGGCATTGGGTTAGTTCACTCGGTAGGAGCAGAGAAATAGGAGTACAGTAGTAGAAAAACAGAAACAGGATGCACTTGTTGTGGGAATACTGCTATTGCCTAGTAACACCCGAATCCCACGTCTACATCTATCTTCTACACAAGTCTACGACTCTTGAGTATCAGCATTTTTTGAAATAATGACAAAAAGTATTTAGATCTCGACACCAAAATTAAGATCATAAAAGAAGTAGAAGCTGGGAAAGAGAAAAACGAACAGTTTTTCGTTATTAAAAACCACTGACAAGCACACCTTTGAATGTTTTTCTTTGTCGGATAAAAAGAAATCCATGCTAATATGTTTATAAAAAATATACGGTTATAACGAACAACTTTGCGAACATTTAAAAATTCCTTATAAGTGGGTTTGACTGTATTACAAGCACATTTTATATTTCTTCTGGGCATTTGGCCGTAGTGAGGAATCTTAATCTTATACACTGATTTCAATATGCTGGTCTGAATACTAATGAAGATGCACTACCTGGCCAAAGTTATGGGACACTTGACAAACTAATCATTTAAACAAAATTTTACAAAACATGAGAAGAAGAAAATGCTTATAGGATAAAATTATAAACGCGATTACCTCTTTTGTCACGACGAACTTGGAGGGCCTTAAATAAATACAGGCCCGTCTATTAACTTTCTACACGTTGAAATCTAGTCAGATTCCTTACTGACGATGGATCCAGTCCGAAATATACAATAAAATGATACAAGTTTACAGAACGTTAAGCCAGCTTTTGCAGCTGCCAGAACCCACTATACTCGTCTAGGAAGCCTTTCCACAAGTTTCTCGAAGACTTAGAGCAGCTGCCAACTCAAATACAGATGTTTCGCGAAGTAAACGGGCAAGAAGATGACGCTCTAACTCATTCCATAAGTTTTCTAATGGATATGAGGACGAGACTCTATGAAGCCCATTACACCCATTTCACTGATGAATCCAATTACAGACCCTAATTTGTGAATGGGAGCTTGCTAAGTTGATAAACAAAAGAACCCAATCGAAACTGTTCCTTATTGTAGGAATCATAGAATGGTCTAGAACATCCAGGCAAACCTTAAAATTCAGAGCTTTCTTCACAAAATTTAGATCATTCCAAGAGAAACAGTCCCACATACCAACGCTACGATCAACAGATTTGACAATCATGTACGTAATATTCGCCAGGCATTCTCAATACCCATATGAGACTGTCAAGCTCTCATCGTTCCACACAAGAAGTTTCCATTGCTCTATAGACCAGCTTATGGGCAGCAGTTCACTCATGGTTGTCCACGTGTATCAACTCCCGTTTAACAGTCGTGGTGCTAATGATGGTTCCTCATGCTTATTCTATAGCGATTCTGGCAGCAGAAGCAAACTGATTATACCGAACTCTCCTCGCCTAACAATGCCAGTGAGTTTATGAGGAAAACTCATAAAGCTGTTTCATAATGGACTTGGGTAGGTTGAACATGCCCGAAATCTCACGAACTGAATCTCAATGTCAATGCTTTATCATAACGCTGTCATTTTTAAGAGGTGTCATCATATGTTGGCAAGATAGTGTATAAGTATCCCCTATCAAGAATGAAACTTTTTAATTTACTATCTATGGGATAATAGCTTGACAATAACAGTAAAATAATATACAAGGCAGTCAGAAAGTAACCATAAAAGTAAAATGACATGGGTGGAATATAAATTTTTACTTTATTTCTTAATTAATTGCATTGGCAGTTCTTCTATAAAATTCAAAGCGGCTTGCTCAATCAGATTCTTGAAATAATTAACCTTTTTTTTTCCTCACAAAATTAACGATAATTTTAATACAACATGAGAGAGAAAGACAGCCCTATAGTTAAAAAGAACTATACAGGAAAAATTGTTTTGACCGTCTAACACATGTGCGGCTTTGAATTAATCTTTATTCATTAAGTTGAATATTTATTTGTTTTCGGCGTCAAATGACCGAAGCAATGAAATGAGCAAGGGAAAAGTTAATTGCATTTTTGATTAAGAATATTTCTTTCTCCCTTTCTATCTCTTCTCCCTCTTCGTTTCAATTCATCATCCTATTGGACAGATAGATCCGTGATGCTTTGAGGCGGATCCCCCTCCTCCTTTTTTTTTGCTTCCCCTATATATATATATTTTTTCCTTTTGGGCTTCTGATTGCAGATAAGAGCTCATTTTTTCTAGAAGCAAAATTACATCACCATTTGTGTATCTGTCCCTGGGCATGCGCTCAAACGTGTTGAATGCAGCTGACCTTGCAGGGTGCCATCACACTTGTAACATTTGTCCAACACGAAAATAAATGATTTCTTGGTGGCATTAAATAAATATAAGATTCCGTTCGCGTCGGTTTGGAGCAAAGGTGAGCTGTGACAAGTTGCAACTGATAGCTGGATATCGATTACGTGTAATGTAAATTTGCTTCAAGCGACATTATTTGAATAAATGACAGTAATTTTTCATGTAAAGATTGTACGAAGGTGGTCCATACCATTTCGTTTATTTTCACAGAGACATTCTTTGCGCGTCTATTCAACCAGTTTCAAGTAATAATATTAAAACAAAGTTGACCATCTTGTGTATCCGACCAGAACACCAATTTCCATCAGTCTGAAGAACGTCTTCGTGATAACTACTTCAAAAATTGATAATTAAATAGTGTTTCACGAAATAGATCCATTGATAGACTAATAAAATAACGATAAAATAATAAAATGGTCCCAAGTATAGCAACAATACGGGATATTTTATGAATGGTGACGACAAGAAATTCGTTGGACAGAACAAATGTCAATTCTATAAGTCACAAAGTTTATAGAAAATTAATTTATTACAATCTTTTGAAGTTTATGGCCACTGATCAGAGGCACCTAAGTTGTCACCCTGATTAGTGGAACTTTTCATCTGTTATTACATTATTGACATTTTTTCCTTGCTTTTACGCGCTCATATTATAGAACATCCGGAGAGACCCCTGCAGGTTTGTTGAATGCTAATTTAACAACTGGAGGCTGATATTACTTAAACAAGAAACCGCTCGTTTCATACCAAATGAAACTAGATTGGATCGATAACTTGTGGTGACTTGATGTGATTTTAAGCTCAAACCTCTACTGGGAAGTTTTTCCATTGATTTGAAAAATTGGTGCAAATTGTCGCGTATGACTTCCGTAGCTGACGAAAAAGGCAGGCCTGGGCACTCAAAAATCACCTGACCATAGTAGTCAGGGCAACAATCCAACTTTCATTGTTTCCACCCTGGATTTGTTGAAGATTGGATTTTTGAGTGTCCAGGCCTATCTTTTTCGTCGGCTATGATGACTTCAAAATGACGAAGAATGTATAACGTAACCTTAAATAAATCTTCATTGTTTCCAACAAACGAAAAAAACACTAATTATTATATTTACCTGACTATAAGACGACTTCGATTATAAGGCGATCCATTATAAATTTTGGGGGAAAAAATTTTTTTCATGAAAATGTAAGCAAAAATGCTTATTTAAAAATTAAAACAACTTTAATTGAAATGTTCTATGATTTCAGAGAAAAAAATAAAAAATGATACCGCGTCGATTCATACCTTAAGCTTGAAAACTTTCTGCGATATGTGAATGGGAATGATATTGTTCTAATCTCTCCAGCGCTATCGTAAAATCTCGTGTGATCTCGTTATGACCGAGAATGCCAGCCGAGATGGAGGATTTTAGCATTAATTTAGCAAAAATCGGCATATCTGTGCAATTTGCGATTTAAGACGACCCTCCTTTTATTTGTCCTGTAATTTGAAAAAAAACAAACTCGTCTTATAGTCGAGTAAATGCAAGATGAAAACAAGGAAGATTAGATTTTTGCTCAGACCCCGATGGCAGGTGACTTTTGTGTGTCCAGGCCTGTCTCATATTAGTCTCAAGCCAGGTCAGGGAACGAAAACGTCACATAACCAAAGTAGATCGAGCAACAATCCAACCTTCATTGTTTCCATCCTGGATTTCTAAATTCAGTGTTTTTTTGTTTATGTGAATCCTATCGAGGCCAACGAGAAAGTCAGGCCCGGGCATTGAAAAGTCGTCTGACCATCGGGGTCCGAGCGACAATCTACCTTGACTGTTTCCAACAAAAGAAAAACACTGATTGTTAAAATTCAAGATGGAGACAATGGAGGCTGGATTGTTGCTCAGACCCCGATAGGTAATTTTTGAGTGCCCAGGTCTGTCTTTTTTCGTCGGCTGCGAATCATATCAAAGCCAGCTAAATTTAAGGCCCTTGTATGACGTTTCAGTTGTTTGGCTTTCTTTCTAGGAGGTGTTGCATCAGGGCAACACCACCTAAAGAGGAGGCCTGCGCACAGAAATTTCATACATTGTTACATCATCATAATTCGGCCATTGTTAATCCTATTTCTACCAATAATCAGCTCTATATTTGGTCGATTTATGATGATGTAACAATGCATGACGTTTCAGTTGTAAGGCTTTCTGTCTATGAGGTATTGATCTAGCTGGCTTTGGAATCGTATCGAGGATAACGAGAAAAACTATAGAAAATCAATCCACTCACAACGACTTCGAAATGACATCATTGCAGCACATAGGAAATTTGTCCAAGGCTTTATGGTGAATATGCTACAGAAAAGAGTCATAGCAGCAATTTCGTGACGGGAATTCTGGGCACTGGATAGTGTGGTATTCTTCTTTACCTCTGATTTTGCTCTCTTTTTATTTTGTATTCTTTAATGGCTGCCAATCATCAATCTTACTTGCCCTTTCAATAAAATATCCCTTAGTGCATTTTATTATTTTTATCGTTTATAACATTTCATTTTTGCCAGCTTCTGTAGGGTTAGCTCTTGTATAAGAAGCGTTTCTTAGAGTCAGTTATGTGCCTTGTCTAATTGACAAATTACATACCGCTTAGGGCTACCATATTCCAGTTACTGAATCATTCCATGCAATGAAAACCGATAGATGCAAATCAAATTTTACAAAAAACTTTACTTAAACCCTAAACCGAGCATCACTGAACACAATTTGAATTTTAGCATAATTTAAAAGTATTTTAAGAAAAGATTAAAATGAAAATTGGTAAAAATCAGAAAATTATCTTAGTGAACTCCAAACAATTATTTTGAACATAAATGAAATCGTCCGTTATTGGAGTGTACAAACAAGGAAGACACCATGTCATCCTGTTTTTTTTCACACGGAACAACATAAAAGGAGCAAATCATGTCTGAATGGCACTGAATTAGACCGTCACGTTAAATGAAATAGAAAAGGGGAAAAATATAGACATCGGTGTTTCTACGCATTAGTTGTCACGTTAAATTAGTTAATTGTCATGATGAAAACTTTGGGAAAAAAATTTGTATCTTTCATTCATATATCACCTTTAGTAACTTTAAACGAAACGGATTTAATGGAATTGTAAACATTTCTTGACGAGTTATTAAAATTTAACAAGATCTTTCTCCATGAAAGTTCCTTTCCCTATCATTTAAGCCTTCAAAATGAAGCTTTGAATGACTTTCAGAAACTTTATGACTAAAAAAACAGCCAATTCCTATGACTAAAAAAAACGATTTTATTGCTTCTACTTCATTCCGTCAATTTTGGAGGAAAAACTTCAGGGAGTTTTAAACTTGTCGATTTTAGGGGAAATCCGTGGAGAAAAAGATTCCAAAACAGCAAAGTGCGAGACAAAATGTCGAGTCCTTTGAGTTCCCAGCAATGAAGGGAACAGGGAAATGCTTTTCCTCTCATCGATTGTAAAGGAACCGACGAACAAACACGTAAGAAAAAAAAATTGGCGAATTTAAATCTTTGGAGAGTTTTGAAACTCTTTCGCGATAAGCTTTGAAATTTTCATCATAATTTGAAATATGAACGATTGAAAAACATCCCGTTAGGTGTCAGATTTAATTGGTGAGTTTAATGATGCATAATGAAGGATATTTTTTGAGAATGATGTATTATACAATGGAAAACAGGTGTGCGGAAAGTAAAAAAAAGCATCTACCTAATTAAAACCGTGCATAACCTTCTTTTCAAAAATAAATCATCACCATTTTTTAAGAGGGTGATGACAAAAACTGCCTAATCAGGTCAACTGTCTTGCTAACGGCTACTTTCTCAGAAATCGCTGACTTTGGATTATAATAAAGAGCAGTTTGTAATTAAAAGAGTTAGATTGTAGATTAACTTAAAGAGCTGCTATGTAATAGAATAAACTTCAGTTTTATTTTTCACTTAGCATAGACGGCGAAATTACGAGAACTAGGCTGAAAGTTGAAATATTTGAATTTGTCTTGAGAAACATCGAAAACGTTTAGATGCTATGGAGATAAAGTTCTAAAAACGTCTGGCTGGACCCAGTGAATTTGGCAGCATTAAGAAAGACAAACTAACAGAGAAGTGTTTGTTGATAGTTTTAAAGTCTATCCCATAATGCTTCAGAAAAACGGAACGAAAGAATGGTGAACAGTTAGCCTATCAACAGTGTAGTAAATCTTTTTGGTAAACGTGAAAAAAGAAAGCTGTACGAGATCAAGTAGGATAAAAATTATACCGTAGTTTTTGTATTATAATACGCACCTATGTATAATGCGCATCCGTGTATTATGCGCACCCAGTTTACAAATGAGCATCATATTACAAAATAAAAATCTATTATCCAAATCCTTCATAATCAGAATGGCCACTTTCAGTGCAGTGCCAATGGCTTAGAGCTTTGCATCCTATACAAGAGCTTTGCACTTGGTATGATGACTCATGATAGGGTGTATTGAATTTTGAATTAAGAACTGCGTATATATATTTTTTTTAGACTAAAGAAATTTTCACGTAGAGCTTGGAATTTTCGCATCAAAATCGGCATATTATGCGCATTGGCAATTTTTTTAACCTTTAACTTCCAAAAGTATTGTAATCGCGAAAAATTTCGGTTTTTCAGATTTCAATGGAAATATACAATTTGACCACCCCTGAATTCATTATAACGTGTTTCGGCGTGCCGTCTGTACGTGACCTGGTGAGTGTGTGTGTGTGTGTGTGTATCTTGCATTTCTCAAAAACGATTAGCCGTAGAATGTTGAAATTTTGTACTTAGGACTGTTGTAACATCTAGTTGTGCACCTCCCCTTTTGATTGCAATCGGCTGGGCCAAACATGTGTATTTGTGGTAACCAAAACAGATTTCCTTTAATGTCTATGGAGTTTTGTTCGCGTGGAGCAGTTTGTGACGTCAGAGTTTGAAGAACTCTATTTGAAGAACAAAAACGGCTGTCAAAATTTGTTTCAACAGTTGGAGTTTTTAGACAACAAAGAGAGAAAAGGAAATACGTGTCTCAAGAATAATAATGAGAAATATTTCCCAAAACAGTCATTCAACAAAGCTTCGTATAAGGGAGTCCCGTGGTGCCCACAACAGATTTTTTTATAGTATACTGCGCGCGCATTATAATCCAAAAATTACGGTAAGCTACATAAGGAAATGAATGACTGTAAACATAAGCAAAGACAATGCAAAAGAATGTTGATGCCTAATTCAATGAAGATCAATCTATGCTGTTTTACTGAGATGATTTAGCCCAACGTCTATCTACTTTCGCAATGTCGAGTAATCTCTTAGAGATTTGAAATTAGTCCTTTAAATATCAGATTATATACAAAAGTTCCTGGAATTTGGAAGCTCAATGACACAGAAGCACCTGGCTCGCAGGTCGGGAATTCCTGCTCTCTAAACCATCAGCAAAGCGATGAAAATCCACAATAAAGTGAAAGGTTGGAAGTTAAAGTTATTCTTTAAAGACCTGTAGACATTTTGGTTGTACCACTGTCTACGACACGTATGAATAAGTACAAACCAAAGCCGTTAAACATGCTTCACATACCCTTTGTAAAATAAAATACCGTATGTCCCAAAAGTATAAACAATCTCAGTAATCAGTCAGAAAAAATTATTAATTTATAATTTGCTTAATCAATTGTTTTATCAAATCTATAACACTCTTATAAACGTCCCACCAAAATAACGTTTAATTTAATGAAGAAATTCTGTAAAAGTTTTATAGATTTTCTCAAAGATACACAAAATTCCTGTCCCACAAATACATGTATAAGCAACTGCACAACTTGGTCACATATATTTTTATTTTAATTAAAGAAAATTAACATGCAAATTTCAGGGAGAGCTTACTATGCTTTTTGGGGTTTCAAATTTACTAAAAAAAATGTTTGTTATTGCCAACCAAAAATGCCAGGATCAAAACAAATAACTGATATTGAGGTAGCAGAAATTTGGAAATTCAAAAGTGAAAGACTAAAATTTGTAAAATTTGCAAAGAAATTTGATAAAAAAAAAATGTTGCTATCATCTATTCAGTCTTAAGAAATGATCCTTCTGAGCCTAAAAAAACAACGTTCTGGCCGACTGAAATGCACTTCTTCCGATTAGCGGCATCAACTTTTTCAAAAGCATCAACCACAGAAGGCTACAATTAAATAGTAAATAACCTGAATATAAGTCAATGATCAGATTATACACCACTACTGACTGTGATATACAAAGACTGCATGATTGCAATGGGCAGAAAAATAAATTTTGTCTTGGAAGGTCTTAACGGGTGAAGGTCCTGAATTACTGGCATGATTTGCGGGCCCAAATCGCAATTTTCTATGGTAGATAACAAGAAGGAGAAGCGGTTATGTTTTGCGGTGGACATGTTTTACTTTCAACGGAATCTCAAACATACTTTTTTTAAATAGTCGCCAAAATGCAGAAAAATATCAACAAATCGCTGAAGAAATTTCTGGTAAAGACTGATTTTGAAAGAAGTTAACGCTTCCATAAATGTGTATTGTCTACTTTGAGCTGACTACAAGCAGACAATGTAAATACCATGAAGTGGCCAGCAAGTTATCCGGTCTTAAATCCTGTTGAGACTTATGGGGGATTCTAGGAAGAGATGTTTATGTTCATTAGAGAAAGTTTAATAGCTATGAAGAACTAAGAAGTAAATCATTGACAATTGATATAAAACAGACCTACAGTCATTCATACTTAATTAAAAGTATGCCGAATCGTGTTTTAAAATCTAACGGTCGTCCAATAAAATATTAATTTTATATTCAACTAGCTGATTTGCCCGGCGTTGCTCGGGCTGTTTGTTTGATGAAATTTTGCAATTTCTGAATTTGAATATAAATGAAAAAGCCTTAATGCAGTATATATTCACTTTGGAAAAAAGAAAAGACTTCTTTTAAATGATCGCACTGCAATTTTGTGTCCAATTGGGTTCACCCAGGAAAATTCGACATTGCATCCTTAACATTTTAAAATTTCAAAGAAAGGCTATGAGTATTGATTTATTTCCGTCTACATTAAACAATACTTAATAAATGGATTGAGAGAGTTAAGGAACTCTGTTTAGAGCCTCATAAGCATCTCTCATCAACATGTAACTGTTTCAATAGACTGGTATTCAGTCATATAGCTTCGAATCATGTTCTGAATGTGGTTGTTTATATTGATAGTATCAGTTTTAGCAGTTCTTGGCGTCTCATACAATCTGCTGAGATCTTTAGAATTTTCTAATATGTTTAGATAAACATTATCTATAACTTCTCTAAAGAAAGTTAATACAGGAATAGAGAAGAAACTTTCTAAACCTGTTTTCTGATTTTTTTAAAAATACTTTTATTGCATTAACTAACGATAACGTATACTTTTAATAACTCCAAATAGCTGATTCAATCCTAACGAATTTTTAAAAGACTCATATTTTAAAATTTTAAATTAAAAGAAAAGGAAGAAATAATTCTCAGTTCAATAAAATAATCAATTTATTAATCCACATATTGTAATAAGCAAGTGTTTGCGATTGTTTCACATCGGCCTCGCTAGCTCAGTGGTTGCGTGATCGCCTCTGATGCCCGAGGACGCGGGTTTGATTCCGGGCGAGGACGACGAGGATTTTTTTCAGGGAGAAAATCCTGTGATCACACACTTTCTTCGGAAGGGAAGTAAAGATTTTGGTCCCGTGCAGTCGTTTGCCGGCTGCACGTTAAAAAACCCTTTCGAGGCAAAATTTGCCGCTCCTGAAATGACCATAGAAGTTGAAAAGGACGTTAATACCAAACCGATTGATTCACATGCATTGCCTCGGGCGATCAGCTGTTTCTTGCCAATCCCAATATGGCAGCGCGAAGGCACCACTAGAGGGGTCACTGCCAGTCTCTTTCTTTCATTTGTCTCTGGCCCTGGCACGGAAGAGTCACCTCATCTTCTTAGTCGAAGCAACAATGTAACCTTCATTGTTTCTAAGAAACGAAAACATACTGATTGCTAAAATCCAAGATGGAAACATTTTTTAGCTCTCATGGAATTATAGGGACTTTTTTGGCAGTAGAATTTCAACAGATAGTTATTAAAATAAATATCTTAATGTATATTTAATGCAATGATGTCAGCAACAATAAAGACATCATTAGTTTGAACGCCGAAGCCAACGAAAAAGACAGGCCTCGAAGCGGAAAAGTCAGCTGACCATCTGGGTCCGAACAACAATCCAACCTTCATTGTTTCCAACAATCGGAAAAACACTCATTGTTTACATCCAAGATGGAGACAATGAAGATTGGATTGTTGTTCGGACCCAGATGATCAGGTGACTTTTCCGCTTCGAGGCCTGTCTTTCTCGTTGGCCTCGTTTGAACGTGCGTCCACAGTATTCATCGAGAACTATGCCTGGTGCTTATCATTTTCTTAGACACGTTTGAATAGCGAAGCGCTCATAGATGGGTCGATCGAGTCTTTATTGTTGTTGACATCATTGGCTGCGGCATGTATTATACTCCGTCCAACGAAAGAAAAATTGGGCGTGTCTGATTAAATTTCCGATTTCAATTGTTAGACATTGTTGCTAAGTAAAATTAACAATGTTTAACAATTGAAACTGGAAATTTAACTCGATACGCCCAGTTTTTCTTTCGTTGGACAGAGTATAATTTCATCAACCATTGTTCACTTAGCCGATTGTTGACGCAAACACCACGTGCTGATTGTTCACACATGCAAGGAAACAAATATAAATCAAGTGTATTTCATATACATAGACATAAAGGTTATTAATTTCTACGTTTTTAAGAGACTTATCTCCAGTTTTAGATTTTTTCCATCATTGCAGTAGTATTACACGGCTGTGTGTTAAATTTTAACTTTATAGCTTACTTCTAAGTTGCCTTTTAAAACCGGACAAACATACTTACATTGTCTTTTATATGTATAGATTTTTTCTGTCTTTTTGCTGGGACGCTTATAAGAATGTTATACATTTATTAAAAAAAGTCGATTAAGCAAATTATAAGATGTTAAAGCAAGTAGCATTAGCTTTTCTAAAAGTAATAACGAAAAATTACATAAATGATTCGCCTACCGATCAATAAGACTGACTAGGCCAAATTGATAAGTTTGAAAGTTGAAAAGCACTGATTCAAAAGTAGGAAAAACGGCCAAATATCGGATGGTGATGACAATCATTCAGGATGAACACCACCTGGCATCGCATCAGAAAATATCCCTAAAGAACGGGATGTAAAGTGAAAGATCATGTCTGGGGGTCATCCAAGAACTTGATTTTGTCAGAAGAACTGAACATCAGAAAGATTACGACAAATTTCGTAACAACAGCTGCTGAGGGATGAATAGAAAAATTTACATAGAACTCTACAGGGAACTGAAGCAATAGCTTAAAAATGACCAAGACTTCGTGCGACTTCTTTCTCTTCCCCAGATGCAAATGAAGTTACGTTGCGCTAGAATGCTCGATTCGATCTTAAAAATGATTTACTTTTTATTTTAGAATCAGAGAAAATTCTTCTTCCAGCAGATCTTTTTAAAAATTGATCAAGATTTTAAGTAAGCTATAATTGACAATGACATCTAGTTCTCCCTATTATGCAAGTTAATAAGGTCGGCCGACAAGATTGATCATCAAGGAGGGACTTTCCCCTTCAATTTAGCAATAATAACAATAATTTTCATACGATTCTGCTTATTATTCGTAAGTTAATTTCAACTTCTCCTTTTACCTCTACAACATTTAAAGGCATCAAATTACGTAGTTTGTCAATCAAGCCACGTTTTAATCCATCTCTTAGATATTTAGTTAGTGATCAATATAATACTTATAATACTTAAATCCATCTCGCGATTTAAAAGAAACATGTTTCATTAGAAATAATTACAAAAAATTTATCTCTAATATAAGAACAAAGAAATGAGCACAATAAAGAAACTTGTTAGCAAGTACCAGTTTCTGATAGATTCCATGTAAAAAATTAGAAACACCAATAAAGTGACTTTTTATTCATGTTTACTCACTCATTTACAAAACATCAAGTTTTATTAACAATAAGGTAAAAAATTAACTTCTAAGCAAGAAAGTCGAAGAAATAATGGAGAAAGCATCTAGCATGAACTTTCAGACCATTATCTAAAACCAGAAGTGTAAAGAAAAATTAGAAACACTGATGGCATAGAAGTTTTAGGAAAGTTTATTAGTACATTTTTGCGGTGTCACTTTGCCCAAATTTGAACTTGTTGACCCAATTTCAAGTATTTGACTAAATATTGAAATAAAAAATCAAAGTATGGTAGAACTCAATACAATTTTGTTCAAAGCTAGTGGCATTTTGTATTACTGCAAAAATGAACATTATTACTAGCTTGATGATATGGTCCAATAGCCTAATGCGTATTGGACTTGGTCGTTCCAGTTGAGTTTGGAGTCGATCATGACACCCACATATTTGTAACTTTTTACCCACTCAAGTTTCTTGCCAAATAAGAAGAAGGGCCTTGGAGGGTTTTTACGTTGCATGGATGGAAGAATGTGAATTTGTAATAGCTTTTGATACTTCATGCGACCACTGACAACTGCTAAATTGAGTTTGCCGCCATATGCAAAAAGGACGCCACACAATAACAGAGCCTCTTCCACCAACCCGCTTTGAAAAATTGATCTTCTCTTCTTAAAAAGAGTCAAAGAGCAATTTTATTGTCATGACTTAAGAAGAGAAGTTCATTTTTCCAAAGCGGGTTGGTGGAGGTGGTACTGTTATGGTCTGAAATGCGTTTGCTTATGATGGCAAAACCAATTTAGCAGTTGTCAGTATCTCATGGATGCCATTAAGAATCAAGAGCTACTACAAGTTCACCTTCTTCCATTCATGCAAAGTAATCTCACAGATGATCTTCTCTTCCAGCAAGACAATGCATCTTGCCATGCATCAAAGACAACAAAAACATAGTTGCTGCACCTAGATATCACAATTTTAGATTGACCAGAACGCAGTCCAGATTTAATTCTCATAGAAAATCTATGGGGTAATCATATAAGGGCAGTTTATGCCGAGGGCAAGCAATACAATTCAGTTGCAACCTGGAAATGGTAAGCAGAAACAATGAAAGAAAGAACCTAAAGAAAAACGAAAAATAGACTGCTAAAACCTTCCTAAAATTTCTATGCCAACAATGTTCAAGTTTTTCTTTATCCTTCCGTTTTCTCATTAAACTTTATTGACGCTAGATAACGTAAAAATAAATCAAGTAATCAGTCTTTAATTTCTTTATCCTTTATGTCTTTTTTCTCTTCTAATTCCATAATTGAGCAAAGCATTTAGCTTAATAATCCACTTTAAAGAAAAGGTTTAGATTCATTGATCAACTACTGAATGGGCGAAGTGAATTTCTATGGCTTTTGAAATCTAGAATATCCGTCTCCTACTTTTAATTTCATAACTTATCTAATATCAATCTTGACACGAAAAAACAGGGCAGAGTCTCTCTTTCCTTTATCAAAACACTTTTTCCAAAGATCTTTTCGGGTGGGGCGGTCTCTCAACCCTTTTTTTGAGTCCTTGAAGTCGATTGTCGTCGTTGCTGATTGCTTCCAGCAGTAGCGCGACCAGTTCGACATGCAACGATAAAGGCGGAGTCAGAGAATTACTAATGATTAAAAAAAAAAAGGAAATCGAAGGGAGAGAGGGAAAAAAAAGGAAAGAAGAAAATTGCGACTGAAAATGTGTAACTGTCCAGCTAGCTAACGGCAAAGCAGGTTACCGGAACGAACCGCCCTATAACGCCGGTGCTACAGGGCGCTTCCCACGTCGACCGACACTGGTTGCGCCACAGCTGCGAAAAAAGAAAATAAATTTAAAAAAACATAGACAAAAGTGTCGAATCGTTGAAATTAATGATAAAACGAAGTATCCAAGATCGAAGAAAAACATCTGTTAAGTTTGAAATGATGTATTCAAAAATGCCGACGGAGACAGAATCGAGGACAAAGAGGTAGCGCTGAAAAGGATCAAAAAAGAGATACTTTTCAAGAAAACTGTTTTTTCATTAGGTATAACTGCGCAAATTGCAACAAATGACTACTTTTCGAAGAAGAAATGTCAAGCGTGTATTTATAGTGGAATTTACTCAATGTCGCCATTCCCCTTGAATAATTCAGATCGTGGGAGTGAAATTTTATTTAAACACACAAATGGCTATACAGAGACTCATTTCTAATTTAAAATTACAACACCAGCCTAAATTAACGTAATTCATAAATAAAAATTAATTTACTTTCGTCTTTTATTTCAAACATTTTTTTACATGGTAACCGCGTTGACTAACCAAACAGGAATTTCGGACGCTTCAACTTTGTCTCACGCTTATTCGCCTTTTGATTGGCTACACCCCAACGGAAAAAGAGAATCAGACCAGAACCGCTCGAAGAAAAATCCTGTTAAGATTCCATTAATTATAACAGAAAGCTAGTGCTTACTAATGATGACTTCTACTTTTCAATGAGGCGATCGGAGAACGTCATGTGACATTTCGAAATTGTGCCATCCATTGTTCCTTGCTGTAAATCAAGGATTGGCGAACGGGTTCCAATACTTCAAACATGCTAAGAAGAATGATGAACACGGAACTGATATGGTTATCATAATAAATAAACACTATTAAAGTTTCCAGGTCTAAATTTTAATGTTGACATAATTCCCATAAAGCCCGCTATGGACTAAAATCGAAGCGCGCATACTCAAGCTGGTAACGGTCCGCATTGGAAAAAAAAAAAAAAAAGAGAACTATTCTAAGCCCTCTGCTTGGTTGCTTGTATTTGAAACTCCCACTTATGGAAAGATACACAACAATTTTTATGTAACAAAAAAACCTCACACATATTCTTAGCGCTGCTGTCATCGAATTAGTAACCTCGACGATTATGCATTCAGCTGCGAAATAATCGAAATAACAGTATCAACGACTTATATTTTCAAAATGAATCAAAACGTATTACAAATATAACAAGTTACGTTTGAGTAGCATTCAAGTAATAATTTCATAATTTTTTAGAAAACAAATATCCGAAGAGAAAGGGTTTATTTTTTATGGTGAATTGGAGCGACATGGTGTAACTGTAAAACTAACGCAGGCGCATTTCGATTTTAGTTCATTCTTACCGGTACCAGGGTACAGAAGAATGCCATCAAGTTTTAACATGGAAAAGAGTTTCACCAGTCTCTATCACTCTTTTGGATAGTTAAATTAGAGTCTTTACGTAAGTCATCGTAATTATTTTGTTTCCTCTAAACATCTGGTATCCAAGAACATTTACTAGAGCATCGTTCGCGAAGTCAATCGTTCTGTTGCCAATTTTTTTCGATTTTGACTTCCGATTCGGATAGAGCATCAAAAAGTAAATAAATATATAATAGGCACACATGTCTATCTGTTCGGGAACATGGCCAAAAGTTTTTTTTGGGTTTTTTTTTTTTTTGCATCCAGGGTAATAAAATATACATCATTCAAAATTTCTCGATTTATCCTAATATTTTATTAAGAAAAATGCCTCGGAAGATTGAAAATTGGCTTTTTCTATCCTTTAAATTGCTCTCTGCTTGGGTGTGTAAATAAGAAATCCGATAGAAACTTCACGTTTCATAGATTTCTACAATCAGAATTGATTAAGAAGCAGTGCTCAGTTCGTTTTGAAGCGTCGTGCAATAACAATATGGACACACCTGCAGAAACAAGACGATGATTCTCCGAAGAAACTAAAAAAAAAAAAAAGGAAGAACTGATACAAGGTGGACATGGCGCTATCCAATAATGAGCTAGGCAGGACCTTTTAAGTTAATTCCATTTAGCAAGCTCAATCTCAATGGAATTACCGTCAATGAAGGTTCAAATACTGCCAATGGCGTTAGACACATGATAAGATAATAGTCATATGAATAGACACAAAAGATTCCATTATTGGCTCAAACATTTCATAAGATGCAATGAAGATAATGAATGATTTTATTTAAAGGAATACAGTGGCTGATTCGCATTGCCAGAATGGATCCAGAAAATAATTGAGAACACTAATTTTAATGATTTGAGCTACCTGTAATGATAATTAAATGTATCAAGCAATAAGTATCATATATATGCTGTAAACTATTTTTCTTACACCTCCTGTTAATTATATTCCCTATTTACTGCACTTATATATACAACAAGAAAATAAGAAAAACATAAAAATAAATTATTACTTTACAATTTATAAAAAAAAAAAATAAGTCTTATACCATTCTCCCTCTTGTTATTTGCTTGTTTACAGTTCACGCATTTATTAAATTTTTTTATCCCTTCGAAATCCAAATAATTCATTTGCATTTATAAAATCAAACACGTAAACATGATTATAAGTTCTGATCGTTTCTTCTGTCATTTGCTCGGTTTATTACCTCGATTTCTTCCCTTCTCTCATCCTAAATTCATTTTTTTTTAAATCCTCTTCTCCCGGTCCCTTCTAATTTCAACATAAATCAGAGGCGTACGTGTAATTAAAGCTTAATCGAAGTCGGTTGTAAATTGATTTGACTCCGACTGAAGCCAATGTAATATTTTGTTTAAGCGAAATTTATTATATAGTTCGATGGAGGGGATGGGAGGTGAAGGGGAAATGAGTTAAGAAAGAAGTGTTTAAGGAATCTAGTTCCGGCTCCAGCTTTAACTAACGAGAGGAACTCGAGAAGAAACTTGAAGTTGTTGTTGCCTCAGGGTAGAGCAGTAGAGAAGAAGCAAAAATGAAAGATAGAGCAAGAAGTAAAGCAAGTTTTAAAAAAATAAAAAAAATCAACTGGGGAATAAGATAAGTCATACGAGGTATATTAGAGAAATAAGTTATGTAAGGAATAAAGAAGATAAGAGAATGATCGATCGAAAGCATATTGATTGAATTATCTTTTGAAATAAACGGAATTTGAAATATTACAAGAAATTAATTGCTATTATAATTATAGTATGCTTTTACAAACTGCCTTTTAACCACTTTTAAAATTACTTTAACGATAATGACAATAGTTTGTTAGTCGATATTACTTTTAAAACTGTGGACTCAAGAGCGTGTTTAAGGACATTATGTACAAACTTTGTGTACAAAATTTATAATATCTTTGTTCTATTAGAAAGTAAAAACATGGAAATTAAGTGTGATACAAAACATCTGACAAATAACCGCCTTGATAGCACAAATAAACTCTTTTGAGGAAATTTTCCATAACATGTTGACATTACTTGGAAATTTCGGCAATGTTGTGTCGAATTTCATCTTTGAGATCCTCAATAGTTTGTGGTTTATTGACGTACACTTTATGCTTAAGATCACTCCAGAAAAAGAAGTCTAACGGTGTCAAGTCACTGATCTTCGCGGCCCTCACTGCGAACAGTTTTCATAAAATCTTCACCATTTTTAAGTGAATTTTTACAATTACTACGCCTTGTTCGATTGTGTAATTTTGCATAATTTAACCTCAATGTTTAATAATGACAAGATATAAAAATCTCTATTCTAGTTGTACCATGTGAAAAAAAGGCGGCAAATTCAAAATGTCAGTTCATTTGGGACACCCTTTATTTCCAGAAAACGAAGAAATCAGAAAACATGTTTCAACGGTTTTAATAACCAAATACATGTACCATATGTTTGTAAAACTACATAAGCTGTTCAAAGTATTGACCATGCATGCCTCACAGCATCCAACACGACCAGAAATCCCTGTAATGTCTCTTACACTGTCATCAACAGCCATGATCTCTCAGCCCCCCCCCCCCCCCACCAACAGAAAACTTTTTTTGAATCCATTTCACGACCTGGTGGAAGGCCTGTAAGAATGTACCTTTCCGCCATTCAACATATTTTTCCAAAATTTTGTGTAATGTCTCTTACACTGTCACCAACACCTACTGTCACCCATGTCTCTCGCCCCCCCCCCCCCACCCAATAGAATTTTTTTTCTTTTTCGAATCCGTTTCATGAGCTGGTGGTAGGCCTGTAAGAATGTACCATTCCAACATACTCTAACAGCCACAAGAGTATCATACACTACGTTCTTCAGATGTCCCCAGAAGAAGAAATCTAAAAGGTTTAGATTAGGTTAGGTTAGGCTAGGTTTTTCTAAAGGATTTTTATTATCTGAAGACTATACTTTAATGGAATATCGTCCTCCTTGTTATTGTTCTCTTTATTCTCTTCTTCGCTGCAATCTTTGACAAGATCGCAAATTTCATTATCAGACATAGCCTAAAAGCCATTTAACAAACATTTGCGATTGTTTCAGGAGCACAGCAAAATGATTACTTTCTCAAATTGACCATTCAGAGATGGGATAGTCAAATCAAATGAAAAATGGTTGGCTCTATAAACAAATATTTCCTACCAATAAGACCGATGCCTTCGTAAAATCCGAATTCTGTAATAAAAATACTTCGTAAAAATTAAAATTTATTATATGGATTATAAAACGAGGATTTCATAGTTACTTCTTAAAATCGGAAATCTCGTAAAATCGAGGTTCTACTGATTAGACTAGTTTCTCTTATCATTCTGTGATCTTTTATGATACCATTTATGTGCCCTATGATCTTTCAGGATAGTTACCATCTATGTGCCATTTCTTATGCGAAATATTTCTGAATATTGAGCAGTGGAAATCAAGAAATTGTGTAATTTACAAAGCAATTGTCCATTATACACTATCTTTGGGGGATTGTTCTGTGTTGCTGTGCACTAAGATTTATTCCTAGCATTTACATTATGCGCTGACTAGATAACTAGTGCTCCTCTGTATTCATCTTAAGCAGTCTGAAAAGATAACCATTTTCATTAAAAGAGTACCTGACTAGATGTCCACCTATTATAAAAAAGAGCTTACTACTTTGTCAATGTTTTATCCAGTGAACAATCAACCAAGACTAAACAATCAACCAAGACAAACTTACTTTATCTTGCAATCTTCTCATTCTTACGATAATGATTTAGAAAGTAAACATCGTTAGGTAGCATGTTTCAGCTATTTTTCCCGATTTGCAAGGAAAAGCGAAACCTCTTGTGATTTTAATTATATCAAAGGTGCAATACTTTGTTCCTAAAATGATGACTTGGGTAGGCTTAAACTGGAAACCATGAAATCTTAATATAAACTATGAAAATGACGCAGAAAGTACTTAGTAACTTCAGATGAATTCTTACTCTTTTGAGATGCCTCTACAGAGACTCTGTCCCTTTGGTATGATCATCATGCTATTGAAAAATATAAACACGAAGACAGCGGTTTCCGATGGTACTTAGCAAAAAATAGCTTGAAACCTAATATTACTAAGACTGAGATATTGATTGGCTCAGCAGGAGAGATTGGTCTGACACCGATGACTGATTTATGTCCAAGTGAAATTGATCGTCCATTCAAATTTTAAAAAAAAGAGAGATAGAGAATTTATCGTGAAGCCCGGTTTCGCCATGACTAACAATAAATTCCAAGGCCAAATCTTAGCATATATTTGCCTGACCAGTATTTTGCCACGGTCAACTTTATATTGCATTCCTACATTAAGGCGAGTTGTGGATATACAAAATCGAGGCAGGATATACAATATGCAGGAATTCAAATACACACATGCTACTTTATGCTTATTAGAATGTATAGAAAATTTAAACTTATGCTATATAAATTTATATATACAGGGTGGTTCATAAGTCTGTCCCCCCCTTTTATTTTTTGAACCGAAGCAGATATTTTAATTTTGATAAATCCAATGAATAGGAAGTTGTGGGTGGCCTATCCCATGGTGCACTTTCATCATCCCAAATATGCAAATTAGGACACATTCAAAATTTATCTCAAAAACCGTAAGGGATAGAGAAAAAAACCCAATTGCAAACTTGTTCAGTATAAAAAAACAAACAAAACAAAAAAAAATCATCCAAATCGGACCAACGTTTTCCAAAAAAGTTAAAAAAAGTAAATAACCATCTCAAACTCAAAAAAAAGCCAGCTGGGCCAAACCAAAGCGAATCATGTTGGTAACACTCTAAAGGGTATGTTCCACATGATGCCCTTCAGCACCAATGCACAACTAAGCACGTAGTTTCAAAGATGCCATCACTCTTGTTACCTTATCAGATGTAATGGATTGGCAGGCAGTCTGAATTCTCTGTTGCAAATCCAGCATAGGAGTTGGCTGAGTGGCATAAACATTGTCCTTAAGGTAACCCCACAAAAAGAAGTCATTAGGGGAAAGATCTGGGGCCACCCCGGCCGATCCACTGACCTGGAAACATTGCATCGAGATGATCACAAGTAGCTGCCGCTGAATGGGCTGGAGCCCCATCATGTTGATACCATACCCTTCGAAGTGATGCTAAAGGAAGCTCATCTGCAAATTCTGCCACTACAACACTTATTATCATGTCTCTGTATCGTGCAGCTGTCAACGTCCCTTCGTAGAACAATGGACCAACAAATCCACCATTGATGATTCCACACCAGACATTCACTCTCCAATTCACCTGGTGCACAGCTTCTCGTAACCATCTAGGGTTTTCTGTTGCCCAATAATAGAGATTGTGTTTATTAACCAGACCATCTCGAGAGAAGCTGGCTTCGTCTGACCACAAGACCCAATTGAGAAAGCCTGGGTCATCGTCGATGCGATTTAGCAGCCAATTGCAGAACTCAAGACGAAAATCGTAGTCTGTTGGCTTCAATCCTTGGTGGCAGTGGACATGATAAGGGTGGAATCCATGCATATGAAGTAATCTTAATACCGATTGATGACTGCAGCCAGCTTCTTCAGCAACTGATCGAGTACTACAATGAGGATTAGCATAAACAGCAGGTAAAATGGCTGTGCTGGAGTCCTCTGATGTGACAGTTGTTGGTCTACCTTGCCGGGTCTGATGACTGACACTTCCTGTTTGCTGAAATCGTTGAACAACCTGGCGAATTGTCTTAGAAGTGGGAACTCTAGCATTGGGATATCTAACTTGGTATTCCCTGGCTGCACCTTTGTAATTATGTGCAAATCCAAAACATAAAACCATACCAACCATTTCTTCTCTACTGTATTCTGCCATTTTTCAGACCTGATTGGCAGTTTCTTCCCCATTCATCAAAAAGATTCAGCTTTTAAAGGGCTAGTTGATAAAACCCAACAGGGGGGGAGGGGGACAGGAAGATGCAAATGCAATGTGAGTGCCAATTAGCATTTGCAATTAACTTTTTTTGGGAACCGTTGGTCCGATTTGGATGATTTTTTTTTGTTTTGTTTGTTTTTTTATGCTGAACAAGTTTGCAATTGGGTTTTTTTCTCTATTCCTTACGGTTTTTGAGATAAATTTTGAATGTGTCCTAATTTGCATATTTGGGATGATGAAAAGTGCACCATGGGATTGGCCACCCACAACTTCCTATTCATTGGATTCATCAAAATTGTCATATCTGCTTCGATTCAAAAAAATAAAAGGGGGGGGACAGATTCATATATATATACAAACCATAAATGAATAATTTGATTTTTATATATGCGATTGCATTTCGCACGGCTTGAACGGTAGTCAAAATAATTAATCAATTTATGGAAAGGATCTACACTATCTACATTAGTACGATAAAAAATACTTTGCAGATTAACAATCTGTATAAAAAGTGTTAAATACAAAGAAAATAAAGAGAATGAAAAAATGAAATTGGCCTGATAATTTTTTTTAAAGAATACGGTAAAGCGTCTTGTTTAGTAAATTTTCAAGTGAAGCCGTAATCAGTGATGAGGGCTACAATTATGTAATAATTTGATTAACCTTCGTTTGAATTCCGTAAGCAACAAAACAAAATCTGTATACCAGTTATCGATAGCGTATGAAAGTTTGGGTAAAACCAGGAAATTTTTTTTTTTAAATCATAGCAAGGAATGATACCTCACAGAACGTATACCGTAACTTTTGGAATATAATGCGCACCTAACTTTTTTGGTGAGTTTTGGAAAGCTTTCCCGTGTATAATACGCATCTATGTATTATGTCCACCCAGGTTATTGTAAAAATAAATGAACATCATATTACAAAATAAAAATTTATTATTCAAATTCTTCACATTGGCTTAGAGCTTAGAATCCCATACAAGAGCTCTGCACGTACAGTTAAACCTGTCTATAACGACCACCCATGGGAAAAAATGAATATTTATAATCTTTTACTTCTTAATAGTTATTGGACCACGATTAGATTTAATCATGTCAAAAACATGATTCTGCACAGTTTAGTAATTTTTGGTTGGCAGTAGCAAAAAAAAAAAAAAATCATAAATTGGAAACACTCCAAAATGCATAGTAAGCTCTCCCTGAAATTTACATGTTAATTTTTTTAATCAAAATACATTTTTTGCGAGCTTTCATAATTTCTACATTTTATGACATACAAGATCGAAATTCGGAATGTAGCTTACCAAAGGCATATCCTACTTCACTATTTAGTTTAGTTTTGATTGGTCCATTGGGGTCGGAGTTATGGCGATGGAGTTAAAAGGGGACCTACTGTCTATATAGTATATAGGGATGTAAAGGAGTGAAATTCGGTATGCAGATTGCTCTAGGCAAGATCTACATTACCATATAAAGTTTGGGATCGGAGTTGTGAGGATAGCACTCAAGTGTCTTTAGAACTATTAACGTTTTCAAATGGCAGCATATGGCATGCGATATGCCGTTTGATCGGAAATGATGAGAAATGAAAGAAAACAAAACTATTTTACATTTTCTAAATACTACGTTCGAGAAAATCAATTAAAAGTGAGGTGAAAAATAGGTGAACTCAGCTCTTCCGTTAATTTCCTATACCATCCTCGGGGGGATTAATTTTTGTTATTGTGAGGCCTTTATTGTAGCTAACTCGTTCCAATAGTATGCCAACAAATGTTGTTGTTTGTTTTTATGTTGAGCACAACCATTAATCACCAGTTCTTCACAATCGAAGAGAGATCATAACTTTCTGTACAACCCTCATAATAAATTTTAGCCATAGCTCACGCATAGTGACTCATTAAACGTAATAAACATCACAAGAGACCATAAAAACGTTCTAAATCTTGAATTTTACATCATAATTTTTATCTGAACATGCTATAAACGGCGCTATTCATAAAAGTTGTTAGTTTCGTCATCATAAACAAATTTAAACTATTAACGCACTATAATCAAATTAAATACGATTTCCGATATCGATTCGCAACTACGCTTTTAGTGGCTTTTAAGATAATAGAAATTTGTTTACCTTCATATTTAATTCAGATTTAAAAATAAAAAAAAAAAACATGGTGGGTTAGAGGTTAAGATGGAGGTTAAAAAAAAATTGAGATATGAGTAATAAAAAAATGACCACAAAAAAATTATGGCTCCGTATGTCACGCCAGGATTCCGGTGTTGCCTGCATTGTCGCATCTTTGTTTCACCATTATAGAACTTTCCACCGGGCAAATGGGGTCATCGTGATGCTAATAAATTGCAAGAACCTGACCAGATTACGTTTATTGCGTTTTCAGTAAATTTAGTCCGCCTTTTTTTACCATCTTCCATTTTGAGTTAGACTTATCACGACTTTTATGCAAAAGAATGGAGAGAATGCTTACCCAAACTTCAAATGCATATTGAATTTTCAGTAGGCTAGCATTCGTGATCTATTCGAATGCAAGTTGGTTTTTTTTTAAAGAGGATTTCACAACCAGCAGATGAATACGTATAATAAACTAAATTAACCCACCAACGTGGGCAATAAATCAAACAGTTAAAAAAAACAATTTCTTCCTTTTCATTTCTTGTATCTTAAAAAAAATTTTTTACAACACCGCTAAGTGTCCCTGAGCGGCGACCCATTGTGAAGATCTTCTTTCACTTTTCGAAGGTCTCCCACAACCCCCGCAATCAAAGAAGCAGGCCACCTTACAAAAGTGGAAAGTTTGAACGGAAAATGAGGGACAGTGGGTCAAGCTTGTCCTTAAAGCAAACAAGCCTTTAAGACCTCGTTAAAAACAAGGAACAGAGGGGGATCCGAGAAATTAATGAAAGTGTAGGAAACCATTATCTAAGACGATCCTCTGGGGAATAACCAACAACAGGAGTTCCACGCAAGGACAAAATAGGTGAGCGCCCACGACCACACATGGACAAGCCGATCGATATCTAAAAAAAATAATTGGTCACCACCGATTTCCTTGTTGGATTGATCAAGGCCAGGAATTTTCCATGAAAATAACTTAAACAAATAAAATGAATTCCATCCATTGAATATGAATAATTTCCATGAAATTAATTATTTGCAGATTTTACAAAATTAGTAAACTTAATGTTGGAAATAAAATATGCCTAGAAATAAACTTAAGGCCATTAGGAAAACTCAAAGTTATAATTTAATTAATATTTCGTTTGTTTACCATTATTAAACTCTGATCAGGACTGCATAATGGTCACTCAAAAACATTAATTGACTGCTGTGCTAACCACTATAATGATGTTTTGGCAGTATGTATAATATAGCTATCTTGCTGGAATACAAAATTTTGATCATTCATTTCATTCCTTAGAATAAAAGATAATTGCCCAGTGTAGCTTGGTAATCTAGAGCATTAGATTTGGACTTAACAAATTCTAGCTCTGATTTCCAAATGCTGAAATTAATTTTTCCTCTTGTTGTAAGTCATGCCAGTAGTATTGAATTCCATCTGGCCCATCAAAGTTAAATTTCTATACATCACTGAATGCAACATGGTTCCATAAGTCACTATTGCCTATTTGAGCTTTTGCAAACTTCATTCGACTTCCATATGCTTAGGAGTCAGCCTTAGTTTTGACCTTATTTTGGTATAATTTGACTGAGAACATTTCTGGTTGTTCTACAGTGTGAGCACAAAGTCTTTTCTTGATAAAGATAATTAATTTTTTTTTTTAAACTACAGCTTTTTCTATTATGATCTCCATCTCAAAAGGTCTTAAGCTGCTGGTAGGAGCCGAAGCGATGTAAATGGCGCTAACGTCGGTTAAATTGAAAATGGCATCTGTCAGAGAAATTGTGGTTTCATGTGACTAAATTTGTCAACAGGATAAATTGATGGGGGAACCGTCCTGTTGGTAATTTATTAGTTCGTGAATTCCTCGATTCAACGTTTCCCACCTGATGGTTTGAAAGAGACGGTCCTACAGTAGGGCCCTCACGTTCTCCAGACATTTTCCTGTGGGGATATGTTAAGGATAAAGTGTTTGCTATACCAGTCCCCGATGTGAACACATTAAAGGCAAGAATAACAGATGCGATATTGGCAGTAACAGAATACATTCTGGCGTAAAGGTGGCGAGAAATTGAATATCGTTTATATCCTGTCTAAGCTCTAGTTCAGAGTGACATCACGAGTGAAGCGATTACAGTTCGTCTGTATGAAGAAATAGTTCGAATAATTTTCTGTATAAAAATTTCAAAATTCTTTCTGCGATCATATTTCATATATAATTCTTCTCAATATTTTTCTCTCCATTTTTCCTCGGCAGATAGAAAAGCCATTTGACGAAATTTTAAAAAAATTAAATACCGTAATTACCCGAATATATCTCGAGGTTTTTTTTCAGAAAAATAATGCAAAATAAGTGATCTCGGGTTAAATTCGCGTGCGAAGAAAAAGATTTTTTTTTGACTAGTGCCATTTTGTTTTTCGTTTGCAAATCACTTTCGTATTGTGGAAAAGCATTATATTTTGCATTTCGTATTTTAAGATAGCTTAGGAGGTGAAACTATAGAAGTAGATGGCAAAATGCTTATTTGTTATTTTGTGTTTTTTTTTTTGTCGTTGTTGTTGTCATCTCGATTCCTTGGTAGGAAATGTCGATGCATTAGGCCTATGCCCACTGGCGAAAGCACTGTGTTGACACGAAATTTAACTGACTAATTAGACATAAAGTGATTCACCATGATCTGGTGGAAAATAGTAATTTTCAGTATATAAAGTGCGTATTATACAAGATGAAAGTTTAAAAAATCGTCACAGTGCATTGGTTACAATAACCTGGGTGCGCATGATACATGGATGCGCATTATACGCGGGAATTTTTTACCAAACCCTCAAAAGACTAGGTGCGTATTATACACTAGTGCGGGTTATATACCAAAATCACGATACTCATAGGAAAAAACATCATGTGGATTTAAGTCTTCAGAACATTGAAAAAATAAGGTCAGTTTAAATTTGAGAATATTCTTTTTCCATGAAAATGGCCAAAAAAGGGGGGTCGGTTTAAATTCGATGTCGCGATCTATTTGGATACATACGGTAAAATGAAGTCAATCTATAGTCGAGATTACTTGATTATAAAATGGCAGTGCCTTGTTATTGCATTAAGAACGTGAAAGAGATGTCAGAAATGAAAGATGATCGATTTTCTATGAAGAGATTAAAATTTTTTAAACATTAATTTTAAAAATGATATCTGATGGATCCTATTTGACTATTCCACTTTCGGGGAGCCACGCGATTATAAGACGGTCTAAAGTTGTACTAGCATAGTCTAAAAGTAACTTATTCTTAGGCTATGGTACTAGTCTCTCGGCGGAAGCATACGATGATGTCACTCTCATCTATAGCTGATGTTCTTATGTCCATTTCCAGGTAGATTTAGTTTAATTAATAAATTCTTTATTTTTGTAAAAATTACAAATGAATTAATTAACTGATAGGGTGGTCTTATCATTTCTTCCAGGACTGTAGATATCTAGGAAGAAAGCCAGAAATTTATATTTTTAAAAAGTAACATAAAAAGCTTGTAATTCTTTTTAAGGAAATATTTCGTAATTATCTATAAAGTACATTTCAATATAAAGCTGTCATAGAAATCGAGTGTCTCATTCAACGAGAGATCGTTTACCTTGAACGAAGCCGTTATTGGCTTTTCCCATGTACTGAAGCGTAACATCATTCACTGAGCCATCATATATACCTCTATATAAGGATTATCCAAATAAAATAAATTCGCATATTCATTGAATCTTTAAAGAGCAACACGTTACATATTTTATCTCAGGAAAGTGTTATGATTGTTACAATTTTATCTGCTATGATATCCAACAACATTAATGTCAAAAGTCGACAAGCAATTTTTTTAAAGACTCATAAATCTGCCTCCATCGCACAAAGATTGATTTGCTTCTTCTGAATATAAGAGGCTATCAGTTCTCTCGTTTCACCTCAATTTCCCTCTACTCACTTTTCAAAACCCGGCTCAACACAAATTGCCTTGGGTCGAGAGTTTCACAATTCAAGATCGATCACTATTTCTGATTGATTGATGATGGAGAACAGCGTTTAAGCAACAAGTTGATTGCAGGCTCAGCAGTTTAGAACCTCATAAATTGATATATTATATAAAATGCTGCCAAGTCATTCCAAAAAAAATTAGAAATTTATAGATAAAAATATTTATAGAACTTCATTTAAAAATTCCGAGCATTACATTCCCTTTAACTAACATCGAGTTCCCTGCTTTCCAAGAATACGTTTAAATTGATGGTATCAGATTTTTAAAGCTACAATTTTATTTACTTTTTTGTAGATCTCCCCAATGCGAAACTTCAATAACAAACGAACATTAACATCTTCATGAAAGGTGGGGTCTTGAAAAGCACCCTACAAAGACTGTTCCTCGCCTCCTGTTTCCTCCATTATAATTTCTCCTTCATCCATCACCTTTCCTTTTCCACGAAATAAGAATACAAAAAGGAGGAGCTTCATTCACTTTCTTTCTAAAATAAATGCATTTGACTGGATACAATGACCTCTAATAGTATATATGCTCTTATTAGTTCCATAATAAGAGCGAGGGAGAGAAGATGAGCTATTATATTGTTGCAGATAAAAAAAAATTAATCAGAAATAATTATTCAGCAGGTTGACAGAGCTTAGAAAAATAATATTCTAGTAATGCTTTATTTAGTTATATGTTTGAAAATAAAGCTCATTGTTATTCATTTTGGAAATAATCTTAATTACAACGAGCATGCTAGCTGCTACTACAAAACTTTGTAAAACAGAATGCCAGAAATTGTGTACACAGTTTAATAAGAATTTAACATGTATGTATATATCGTTGGCTACACCATTGATTTACTTATTACACAGATACAACAAGTGACGACGTCCTATGGAAAAAAGTGAAAAATGATCATCTAATTGTGCCCCAGGCTGCAGCCAGGATCGCTACAATCGATGACTATAAAAAATTTTCGTATTTAATAAAAACCATGAATACATAAATAAAGTATAATTTATCCTTTTTTGAAAATTACATACAGATCACTTTATTAAAATCAACATACACTTACGAACCAATGTTTCCAAAGAGCGCACTCAGTGGCAGCCAGGGACATTGCTACAATCGATGACGGTCAAAACAATGAGCCATCCAGTTCCCACTGCTTTAACATTGATTGTTCATATTTTTGTATAATATGTGGCTATGCCAACTTCTTCAATGTTTGAAGAAGGACTTTACAGTAAGTTATTATGCATACAATAGATCTAAAGGGTTATAGAAAAGAACCAATCAGATGGATTACAGAAAGAAAAAATAACGATCAGATAATTTATAGATAAGGACTAATCAGAATACAATCATCTGATTTTCTGATTCCCAGAAACTTCAATAATTTTGGATTTTGAGAAATCCTACTATAAGATTTTTGGAAAAAGTGGTTTTGCCTTTGCCCATGAAATTTTTTCATTAGGTCATGAAAAAAAGGATAATTATTCATTAAAAATCGAAATTACCTTCTGATAAGAACATTAATTAAAGGAGATGCACATAAACCCCTCCAAAGAATTTTTTTCTAAATATAACTGCATATGTACGTAATGTAAGAAACGAAAAAAGGTGCTTTAAAAAGTACCGGTAATTTTCAGAACTTAATACGCACCCATGTATAATTTTTATTGTTTTTGAAAAATCCCCGTGTTTAATACGCATCCGTGTATTATACACATCCAGTGCATTGTAAACAAAACATTATGAATATCATATTACAAGATATAAAATTATTAATTACGTTATTCATTACATTTACAATCCTTCAAAATCAGAATCGTCAGTATCCGAACAAAATAGTTCCAAAATATCAGCAGGCAGTCCTTTGTTAGGTCTCATTACCTCTTGCTCGTCTTCCTTAGTTAAATCATCCATTGAGGTCATCCTTGGTTTCGTAAAAGCATTTTTGATTGTGTTTACTGCATTTCGCGTAAATAGCCCGCGGAGATTTAGGTGGGTGCGGGTTTTAATTTTTTTTTTTTTTTTTTTTTACAGCGGATTCTGAAATTTCCCGACCGCTCTAGCAGCCATGATAGAATAAACTAAGCGACTTGGCATCAGAGGGAGTCCAAGAGACTAGTAATCTAGAGCTTTGAAGTTCCCATCTGTTTGAGAAATTACATTCGTATTAGTTTTTGACAATGGGAAATTCAAATAAAAAGTGAATTAATGTACTGTATCATGAACAGTACATTGTATATATAGTATTATTAAAGTACTGTAAAGTATATTATAGTCTAATTTTACGGAGAATACAAGGGCGCGTGGTTTATAGTTTTTTTTTAACATAAAAACGGAATTTTCACGGGTTATTCAAGGATGCGCGTTTTTCTCGTTTGCAGTTTATTGACCATAAATACGGTGTTTTAACTCCGCCAAGCAGTATGCACCCATCAGCCAGCAGTGCTCATTGGCTTAGGGCTTTACACACCATACAAGTGTTGCATTTTGTATGATGACTCACGATAATTTTGAATTCAATTATGAATTAAGTATTTATCTATCTTTTTATTTTGAATAAAGAATTCGGAATATTATACGCAATTTTTTATAATACGCAGTGATGATTTTTTAACTTTTATTTTGCATAATACTTCCGAAAATTATGGTATATTGTATAATCATAAAAAAAAACTCAGCTATAAATTTCAAAATAAATGTTTTTATAAAAAATAACATTCTCATTTATAAATGCCCAAAATACTTAAAAATTCCAAAAAAGCGAAAATCACTCCGATGAACAATGGTTCAAAGCGGGAATCAATAAATCAAGGCAAAAATAACACGCCCATGGAATCATCTACAAACTTCCGCATTAATAATGACAAGGATAAAATTTTAATACCAGGTGGTTAAATTAATAAAAACAGTTGATATAATACCAAAAAAAGCCTTAAGAAAATGGGCATAGTCAACATCAGCTTAAAATAAATAAGAACATTCCGAGCTCCTTGATAGAGTTTATGCTCTTCATCAGATTAAGAAAACTAGGAAGGCAGACAAAACATTAAAAAAATTACAATAAAAACCAGTCCCTGCTCTGATCTTATGAAGGCTTTGCAAACAGGCTTCTGTAAATAATCTGTTTTCATAGTTGTCCTCATATTTTAAAATCTTTATATTTTGCTAATCAGAGACCTTCGTTTTTGGATGGAATTATAAATACGAGAAGTCTAACTGAGAAACACATATAATTTTTAGAAACTGTGGTTGCTTACAATTACAGAGACCAAAAGAAGAAGACACCATAGTTCTTTTTAATAATTATATAGGTGCATCTCAACAACTTTTTATATAAAGAAAAGTGGTCTTATTCTTCTTTGGTCTCCATAATTTGAACTCTGATTTTATTGAAATTTTAAAAAATTGTATTTTGGAATTTTTTAATTTTTTCATAAAGTTTTAAAAAATTATATCTTTACTTATATATTATGGCATCACATGAACTCACACTATCAGCTTAAGTGCTAAAAATCTATAAAATTAATTAGCACTTCCCCAATTGCAATTAACCTACTTAAAAACAATTTCTCTCTTTATTGCTCTTTGTAATTTAATTTAAAGTCGCTCCCAAACGCTGCATAAGATAAACCAACTTTACATTTACTTCCATTTGTGGCTAACCTAGATGAACAACGCAGATTACCTTTAGGTATAAATAACAATTCGATTATCGTTTAATTAGTCGAGCTATATTAATGATGTCATTTCGTGCCACACTAACCCGTCAATGAATATATAATCGCCTAATGACGTTTTTAATTGCTACATCGTTAGGCAAAGCGTAGCTAACTACGACTAGCCTTCCTTGAAGTTGTCACCGTTTGTCGGAAATTGTCATTAATCTTTGAGAGGAAATGAAATAATTAACAGGGAACAGCTGATAAGAATGGCCGATTTGACTGTAATCAATGTGGACTCTTGATTTAGTTATCGAAAATTCCTATCGAATCTGGCTATTCAAATGGATATTAGGTGATCGTCTGCTTATTAAGTTTCGGTCAGTCCAACGAATTCTTCCTGAAACTGATGTTCAAACATATGAATGAAAACTAATTTATTTTATTTAAAGTTTTTATCATAATCTGGCTTTTTTTTTCTATTTTACTGATAAGGTGGTTCAATGGTTAATAAATCTCAAAAGGGCGGGTAATTCTTTTGTCTTTCACGGTCTAGCAAACTGTGTCATTGATTGTCATTGAAGTTAACGGTAATATCGGCTTAAAAAGCTCTTCAAAAAAAAGTTCTTTTCAATCTAATAAGTTTAGAACCGTTGCAATTTCTCAGTTCAATGTTAATTTTTTTTTGTTTTTTAACCGGATTTACGTTAGTGTTGGATTGCAGTTAACACACGCCTAAAGCGCACACCTTGAAATGTCGTCATCATTTGTCGGAGAAAATTTTTTTTGTAGTTATTAAGTAGTAGAAGAATGGAGCCACTTTTTGGTTTTATAATGTCTGTCGTGTCTGTCTGTTCCCTTCATGTTTTCTATATTTTTGATGACGTAGAAGATTGAAATTCGGAAAGTAGCTAACTATGGACATGTCCTCCTTCTCTATTCAATTTGGTTTTGATTGGTCTACTAGGATCGGAGTTACTGGGGTACGAGTTAGAGGGGATCAGCTGATCTATATGTATATCGTTTTGTAAAAGAGTGAAATTTGGTATGCAGATTCCTCTAGACAAGATCTACTTTACTATGAAGTTTGGGCAAAATTGTTTCAGTCACATGGTTTTTAGAACTATTAACGTTTTCAAATGGCAACTTATGACATGTGATATGCCATTCGTTCGGAAATTACGAGAAATTAAAGAAAATGGTGTTGATTCACAGTTGTGGCGTTGATGAATTGAAGTGGAACAAGTTTATTTTAAATTTTGAGATGTGTTGTTCCATTTCAATAAATCAACGCCATAACTGTGAGTCAACAGCATTGAATACCTCCATTCTGCATCTACAAGCTTGCAATCATATATTCTTCCGGATACATCTTCTTATTCACAATACTTAAATTTCAACAACTTTACCTCATTCAAGACAACTATTTCATCCTCAAGTCAACATCTCTACGGCCAACCAACAACTTCAAGATATATCAACACTTCCATCACGAGTCTCCAACTCCATCATCATTAGTGAACTTTGACTATTAATCTTATACAGTATAAGATTCATTAATTTATTATTAGATTTAATTAAGGAGACTACAATCATAAATAAAAATCGAAAATTGTATACACTCCAACTAAAAAGTGAGAACCTCTAATACTGAGGAAAGCTGAAATACTGGAGACGTATTTCGAGTAGAAGGTACCCATCCTCAGCGGTAAAAGGCAGAAAAAATTAAAAATAAAGCTAGAGAATATTTGTTTACTTGTTATATTGTAGTGTGTAATTTCCCTTGAGAGATTCCCTTAGCATATTGCCCCCCTCCTATAGTCTATACAAGGTGTATTAAAAACCGTTCAACGCTATTTGAGGTACAATCCGTCAATGGAAGTTTGTAACCAACCATATGGCGCTGTGTTGCCATGGAGGCTCGTTTACATTGTCGTTTGTATACATTTGTGATTATTCTGTCTTCAACGTTTCACTTGTGTAGTAGTGAATTAACTGAAAGGTGCTCCGTTTAACTATTGCGTGTCATCATGAAAGCCTGCGAACCCGTCTGGGAGTATTTGAACGGGTGCGATAATCAATGACCCAAAGAGTGCATGCGTGTGTAGAACATTTGTCATGTGTTTCTGAGTTGAGGTATACTGTAAGATTTCATTAATACCTCAAAATCTATTAATTTTCGGATCTATGTTTATATGGATTATGTTTCTTGTTTTGATGGTGAAACCCGCCCTCCTAGTTTCTAAATATATGTTTGATATATCCTATATAGACTATGGAGTAGGGAGGCAATATGATAAGAATATTTCCCATTTTGAGTCTTTGTTAGAGCAGTTGCCTTGTTATACATTGTTACAGCATTTGCCTTTGACAACAAGTGTATTTTCTTATTATACCGTAAAAATAAATCACACAGGTTGCCACTCCTGTACGCTTTAACGTTAATTTCGTCTGCTGTAGGACACCTTCAAACCTTAATAACTCTAGAAAGAAGTGTTTTCAACCCCAATTCATATGACAATTTCTGTTCGTTTTGGTCCCTGGAACATATCCTGAAAGTTTGTACAGACATTCAGAAATACTCTGTATATTCTCCATCTTTGGGATAAAGTCAATCATTGAATAAAAAGCTCCGAAAACATGAAAACAGCCAAAATTATATCATTTTAATCAAACATTTCCCACATGTAAATAAACATTTGCCACGAGATCCAACACATTGTTCATGAAACCAAGAGACGTACTTGAAACGCTATTCAGGATGTAAATTTTGAAGAACTTGGCATGTAAAAATTTAAGCTACAAAAATCACAGTTGTTTTGGCTGTCTTTATTTGCAGCTTCAATGGCTAATTTAGTTTGCTTGAATATTGTATACTACATTTGCTTTGCTTTTTTTTCCCCTGTTAGTGCCCTTTTCAGTCTCACTCCTTTTGACTGTGCTACGCTTAGTTGTTCAAGGTGTTCAAAGGAAGTAACGATTATGGCTGCTTGTTTTTTGTCTTCCACAACTTTTGTTCCGATTGGAAGTTTGGTTGGTGAAGGCAGGCAAATTCTGATTGCATCTTCTGAATTTTTCACTGCCTGTGGAACGGCTTCAGCGACTTGCTAATTGTTGCTATCTTCGGCACAATTTGGAACATTTTCTGTTTAAAACGGATCGATCAGATTTGCCCCCTTGCAGTTGGTCGAATTTGCTCCATACGATAGCAATAGCAAAACTGAGACTGGAAAAAAACTATAATGCCTAGCATGTCACACAAGTTACCACAACTAAGTCTAACATCAGTACTTGTTCGACCATTCTGAACCGAAACATTTATGGTCAGCTTAGAAGACAGGAAAACTAACTTATCACTTGGTCACACCAGCAGCAGTTGGGGGATTTTTTTCCACTATACAACGTGGTCCGAAGAAACCACCATTAACTTTATGGGATTTCTCGGGTGTCGTTTATTATAGCCAAATTTTTGGCAGCTCCATAAAATAATTAGAAAAAATTATTCTTCTTCCAGCTTAGCTTGGTCGACTTTCCCCGCTGATCGGCGTTGCCCTGACTCACCCTAGTTCCATTCAAGTATTTGCTTATTATTTTGATACTAGGAAAAAAACTGCAGTTTCCGTTAAGAAACTAGGCAATGGACAACGTGAGAACTTTAAAAACGCAAAAACCTAAACACAACTCATCTGTACCCACCTACATCATTTTACACTCTGTAAATCCCTCCACCATAAAAAAAACAGTTTTTATTATTTAACAAACTTTCTTTTTATTACACTCATTTAGCTCCTGATTTAATGTTGTTAAAACATAATAATACCGTGAAATCATAAAACGAAAGGAATAAAGAGTTACTCAATTATTACAGAACAACAAGGCCATAACAATAAAACAAGTTGGCGGTTATTCAGACTGAGAATGACAGTCGTGCTCTTGTTATTAATTGTCCCGCGATGATGATAATAATAACGACAATAATAGTAATAATAGAATAAATGAAAGGAGAGGTAAAACTAAATGCGCAAGTGCGAAAATATGTCACTCGGGGTGTCCATCGGAATTAGGTCGCCGTTTTCTTCGTCGAAGAAATATGACGTCAAGCCGATGAAAGTGGATTAAAATAAAAGTTCTCCGACAGATATAAAAAAACGAGAACGTTATTGTTTTTCAGAAGGAGTAGGAGGAGGAAAAAGGAAGAAAGGTTGGCTGCGAAATGTATATAATCACAATGGGAAGAGAAAACACCACCGTTAAATGAAGTGAGAATAAAGTCCAGAAATGGAAAGAAGGAAGGAAGGAGAAGATTAGTTCAGAGTCGGAATTCTTTGTCTCTTGTAGACCATAAAATGAAGAAGAAGGAAAAGTCTTCAGACCCGTTATGGTTTCCCTTACATAAATACACACTGGGCCATATGGCTCCTCAAAATGAGAACGCAGGAAGAAAGGAAAAGTAATCAATTTTAAAATGGATTTACACTGAAATAGTTTAGAGAAGAGTTTTTTTATGTAATTATATGTAAGCTAATCCCTTCCTTGTATTTGAAAAGAATAAAAGTTATGAAGCGAACTTGAATAGTAAAAAAGGAATTGTAAAGTCATGCATGTTGGAATCTTATATAAAAAAAAATTTTTTTTTCTTTAATGCACTAATAAATTTTTAATTTTACTTTTCTAAGGTGAATGTAATCTAGTGTTCTAAATATAAAATTTTTTAAGTAACTTTTTTAAATAGTTGAATAAGAATTTTGCAATTACATAACATCTCCGAAGGCACTGTATTTTTAAGATTCTACCTTCCCATTATCTTAGATCTTATAAAAACTGTTTTATGTCAAAGCTACTTGTGTTGTTTGCTACTTATGTTTTTCTTTCCATTCATTCCTTTTTTTCCTTTTAACACACATACACACAGACACACACATGTAATTACCCGTTATTAACGGAGATCATAGTCAACTGCAACGACCGTCCAACGGAACGACAGTCTACGGACAGGTGAGACCTCATGGTTAATAGTTACCTTAAAGCTCCAATCCACAACACCCAATTAAGGCTTACCAAAACAAAAATTTTTCTCTTACTTTCTAAAAAATTATAATTTTGCTTCATGTTACTTCTGACAGAAACATTTCCAGAACTCTTGAAATCGCCTCCAGGCTAGGCGATTTGAAGAGGGAAGAGAAACGTGTATAGCGTTTTCTGTTTTATTACCTTCATTCTCCCCCTGTAAATCTAAAATAGGGATAAAAGTGGAAATAACACCCAGCAAAAACAAAAAAAAAGAAAGGCGGGAAAACTGAAATGACCGGAAGGTATGAGAGAGCAACCTCATACAAAAAAAAAAAATGAAAGCAACTCGTTTTTCTCGAAGGACTTTCCCCCTGTCACACGAAAGAGTTTTATGGCGAACAATTGCCTAAAGTAGAACGACCTTCTTTGTTATGGAAATGCTGGAAAAAGACTCGGTCGGAGGGGGGGAGGGTATATATAAATAAAAGAAAAAAAAATATATAGAAATGAAATTCACGTGAACTGTAATTTCGTTTGAAAAGAGACACATGCTAATTTAAGGTGATGGCTGAAGAAGCAGAACTCTTCTTTATTCAAAGGAATCAGAGATTTAAAATGGAGCAGAAAACTCTTTTGAAAGTCCCATTCATAAATCTGCAATTATGAAATATTTCATTCAGTCTCTTGACATTTCTTGGAATCTTCTTGAAAATGAATTGCATTCATAGAGCTTCATTTATTTTCATTATTAAATATATAATTTCCTATCAATTTCTGTCAATCATAACCGTAGATGATTCTTCTATCAATTCAGGTAGAACAATGCTATTGATTTCGAGCATTTCTTAGAACAAGACTTTTGGGACCATATAGAGTACAGTCTCCTTTAATCCGAACTAATAAAAACCGGTAAGATTAAAAAAGATTTCGAATTAACGATCAAGGACAAGTTATTTGCATAAAATGAAGTTTCATTTGCTTAAACCATATTGGAAATAAACCAGAAATACTTGCTTGACTTTTAAGGTAGCAAATTTTAATTTAGGTTTTCCGACTGTCATTTTTTTAAGTCGAAGTAGGGGGTGTTAAAAAATGACCAAAATTTTGATATAAAGAATTCTTTATTGCTCATTTTAAGTACAATATTTTAAGCACTTCCTAAAGATACAACGTTCCCACGATTCTGTCATAGAAAGCTTCCTAAAATACATTTTCTGTGTTGGCACGCAGTCCTCTTATTGCAACGACTAAAAAGTTTGGAAACCAAAAAATAGGTTGGATGGCACACTACTATGTGACTTTTTTACTAGATATCTACGACGGGTGCAACATCCAAACCTGATGTTCCAGGCCGAACAGCTTGTATACGTGTTCAGATTCGGATATAACTCGACGACTAATGCTCATACAGAAATTAGGGAAAATTGCACTTTATTCTCAAAACCTTTTGCTTCTATGATGTTTGGTCTTTCTGGCCCTGTTAACAGCCTGCAATCCACTAATTTGTGGAGGCTTATTGGCCAATTAACCATGGAAAATTTTGGAATAGACCTACAATGGATAGATGATGTTTGTAAATGATGATGATTATATCGTGGAAGCCAATGGGATTACATGTACTGTACAGTTCTAATCAAGAAGAGTTTAATGACAACTTATAACTTTCTACAGGGGGAATTAAAAATGTATACACACTTTGAACTGTTTCCTTAATCAATCGAGTTTCCTAAACGCTCTCCAAACTTTAGGCCGCTCGATTTTTTCTTAAGGGGCACATTAAAAGATCAGGTGTAACGTCGTAAACCACGTAATCTGGGCATACTTTAGGATGAAATACAAGCACTGTGTACAGAAATCCCACACGCACACACTTATCCTGTTTCACGAAGGATATCCCATTAGAAGTACAAAATCAGTCATGACTCGTACTCAGAAATGTATCGATGCTGAAGGCCACCATTTGAAACATTTGGAAAATACACTTACAATTCTTTTCCAATTTTCCAATTGGACTATAGTCTGTCTTTTCCCAGAAATTTAACCTTGTAGGTAGGAAAATAAATTTTTCTATGACAGTTCAAAGTGTGTATAAATTTTTTGACTTATACTGTATGTTACTGTTGGATTCCACTGGGCAACAATGAAATTGCTTTTTAGGTGAAAGTATCCAATCCTAAATGAATTTAACCTGCTGAACGCGAATATCACATTGAAAAAAGATGATTGACTCTCGTTCCAGAGATGTATTGATGTATTGTCCATTCTTTAGGTAGTAAGGTTGGCAGATCTGTGCCGACCTGAAGGTAGTAACTCTGTTGATGGGTTTGCGGCAGGGACATACAAAGTACTGCTGTTTTCACTACATCAAGTATCTTTTAAGCCTGAAGAAACAAATATACAGCACCCACCATTGGAAAACTTGGTAAAAGCTATGGAAAAGAATGGCTTTCAAGTACATATTACTAAGAAATCATAGCCTATTCATCTTTTTCTTACTTGTTAGTCATATACGTGTTCAGTGTTGCCCAGTGTTGTTATTATTATTATTACCTATAATTTCGAGGTCTATTCTCCGATATTCCTCTCTAAGATTCTGCTATGCAAAGCAAACGTAATAAACTTCAATCCTTAATGAATTCACCTATTTCATTCATCTTCAATATTTGATCCAGACACTTTGAATCTTCTAAAAATTATTTGATGGAATAATTGATGATGCACACCGACTGAGCGTGATTGGAATCAAAGTCCCTTTATCCAAGAACCTTAATTTCTCCTTAGTTTTCTCTAAAATTAAAAGGGATTTGGTAAAAGCAACTCCTTCTTTTATTATTTTTCACAAGCCCAACATTTTCTTTGAGCCGAATGTAAATTTATATAATTATTTACTTATTCGGTTGAGGTATTTTTATAACTACTGGGGACAATCAAATCCAACCAAATATAAGGTCTTTTTAAAGATTCAGTAATCTTTCTGTGGCTTTGGCCTGTTGGGGACGATCTCGGTTTCTTATTCTACCATTCGGTTCATTTCAGGTTGTTTAAGTTATAATAAAGAAAAAGTATCCATAAAATTTTAAGACAGATCATTGAGGTCTATCTATGAGACAACCATCTACCTTTAGTACGCGGTTTATCTTTGTGGATAAAAATAAAAGCGATTTATAATGCCGTAATTTATGGATCTGTGTATAATGCGCATCTAGTTTTTGTGTGGGTTTTGGATAACTTTCCCGTTTATTATACGCACCCAGATTATTGTAAAAAAATGAACATGATATTATAAAATAAAAATTTATTATTCAAATCCTTCATAATCAGAATGGTCACTTTCAGAATAGAAGAGTTCCAAAATATCAGCAGGCAGTTCATTGTTAGGTCTCATAAAAAATACTCATAAATATCATAGTACAGCAAATTGCTATATTGTAAGTAAACGAATTCCTTGTGTAAATAGAGAGCTTCCTATAAGACCAAGTATTATAGCATTCATAAAAATTATGCCATTCTCTGTTATCTTCAAAACTTTGCACAGAAGGGTTTTTATCATTCAGCATCCTGTCCAATTACTACTGGATTATTACGTCAAAGATTATCCATAAATTTTTAACGTGAGCAAGATTCAAATTTCCTTGCAATAGGTTTGCCATTCAGCTGATAAAGGAGATAGCGCTCAAGGTGTACATGACTCAATAGGGGAAGTTCACTTATAAGAAAGGTACTGACCTGGAAACCATTTTGAATTATAATAATGAGTGTACTATAAATTTCGTGGGTATATCTTAATTTAATTCTATTTAAAAAATCTACTTAGAGTGAAGCCCATTTGGAAGATAGTTTATTAAAATTGAAATCTGTACTAGTTTTTTCAATGCTTTTATTTAGGACTTTAACGAGCACGTAGTCCTTGACGTCAAAAAGTGCGTGAACTAGTCGATGAAGGAGGAGATTCCGTTTTAACACCCTCCTTTGCATTCCCAAGTGAGTCGGTATTAGAATTCACGTAGAAATCACACATTGCCATCATCTCCCACGCAAGCGAACGGGACCAAGGAAAGAGGATGCGCTCCGAGGGCCTTGGCACCCCCCTCAATGGGCCGTGTACACGCGACTCGCTCCGTCCTTCCACGCGCCTATTGGGGACCGGTGGGTGGGCGAGCGAGCTGCTGGCTGACGAGGTACGCCGCCGATACAGGTCGCATCCTCGTGCGGGGAACGTGCCCTTGGATCGCGTTGCCTACTCAAGACGCATGCACAAGTGTTTCCGGCTTGAATTCATTTAGTAGACCAGGAAAGCTGGGCGATCCACCTCCTCCTCTTCTCGGTCTCGTTAACTCGTTGCGCTCCCTAATCGAGAGTGAAGACGATTTTTACAGATTTTCACTTCTCTAATGTCATGCGAGATCACGTCTTCTTGAGTGCGAGTACAAAAAGGAACACAGGTGATGCCAAACAGAAAAGTGGGTGATTAAATTTTTTTTTGTGTGTGTGCGTATCATAGAAAACCGAAAACTTTCTAAAAAAAAAAAAATCAAAATTGCTTCATCAGATTTAGCTAATGAACCAGTTTTACGACCATTAACGCAATGAAGACCCGATACTCGGAATAACCGTTTCGAAATTTCGACCTAAAGACCGAAATAACGAATTCTATTTAAATGACCTCATTAATTCGAAGACCCTTCATAGTGAAATTTCCACTTTTATCTGAAACCAGTTGAGAATGTGCAAGCTATCTAATCAAAAGAACTTAAAAAGTGAATGACGGGGATTTAAACATGAAAATATGAATGGGTAAATGTATTTGATAGCATATATGGAGTGCATAGAATATTTTTATGCTATCTACGCGCACATAACGTTTATACTAACGAAACGACGGATTTTTTTAATGAAAACTGAAACCATTCAAAAATGGGAAAGTATAAGACAAATGCCTTTTGGATGTTTTAACATTCCGAAAAATTCATTATCATGATGATTCTAAAGTATTTTGCCAATCTGTAGTAATTTTGTGAGGTCGTTGTTTGTGATGGAGATTCCTAATGTTGTATGCATTGTTAGGGAGGGATTGAGAGGGGTGTCTTATCCCCACAGTATTTTCCTTCAGATTGTTAAGTATTTTATGGACATGTGCACCTTCACTATTTTATCTGGTTATGATTAATCCACTGGGGTCGGAGTTTCGGGGATGAAAATTAGCGGGGACCAAAAAAAGGTCTACATGTATTTATGCATATAAAGGAGTGAAATTCAGTATGCAGATTCCTCTAAGCAAGATCTACATTACTATGAAGTTTGGGCCAAATTGTCCCAATGGACCCCAATTGTGGGGGTGACAGTTTCTTGATCTTTAGAACTAATGCAACATATGGCATGTGATATATCATTTGATCGGAAATCAGGGCCGTACCC
>JAHWFO010051442.1:2522615-2751610 GCA_023313115.1 Rhysida immarginata | reverse complement strand
GGCTGGCCCAATCCAGTTTGTGGAGGGGAGGTCCCCCATGTAACAGATTTAGTTGACATGGTGGCCAATTTCGAATGATGAGAAACGAAAGGAGAGAGAGCTCTTTTACACTTTCTAAATACTGCGCTCGAGAAAATCATTTTTTTGATTTAAAAAATTGGGGAGGGGGTTAAAAAGTGAGATAAAAGGGTAAAAATAAATAATCTCAGGACTTCAGCTACTTTCCTATACCTTCCTCGGCAGGATTAATTTCTAGTTTAGAGTTACAAGCCAAAAACCCAGTAAAAGCTTACAAGTACAAAAGGATTGCAAGAAAAAGAGAATAAGCAGGAAATAATAATAATAACAATAATAATAATAATAATAATAATAATAATAATAATAATGGTAATATTTATTAATAAAAAAATTTAATATCACAAATATCGATAAATGACTTAATTAGAATCATTTTACAAAAACACGATCAAAATTCTAATGGTTCCCCGAAGTCTTAGAATTTGGGGGGCCTAGAATTTTACATTGGGGGACTTGTATGAGGTTTATATGGGGGAGGGGGCTAGAATTTTACGTTAGTTCCTACACCTTATTAACATTATTACTTTATTTCAACAATAGTTAATAACTTTTCCACACTAGAATTGCGTGTTTGATAATTCTAAAAGTAATCAACGATAATAATACAAAGTAATAATAATAATAATATAAAAGCCTATACACATAAAATAGGAAAGATAATAAAGATTCAATTAAGCTGGAAATAGTATCTTAAGAAATAAATTGTCTAAACATTCTACAAAATAACAAATTACTTAAGATTGTTTTTTTGTTGCTATTGTTATTGTTTTTCTTTAAATAAAAGTAAATAAAAGATTTCAATATTTCTGGAACTGAATTTGGGTATACGTAAATAACATACTGAATAAAATCTGAGGAATAAACAATATTATGATAAAGCATGAATAGATAATCAATGTCAAAAACAGTACGTCTCCTTAAATAGTATCCTCGTTTTTAAAGTACTTTTAAAATATAGGAATTAGAAATAGTATACATTTTTTTTTGTAATAGGCAGGATGAAATATTTTAAAAAAGATTCCGCAAGAAACTTGTTTGTACCTTTCCTAACGGAGATTTGCAATGTACAATGAAACTGAGATCAAATAATGTAGGCATATTCTAATAATAAAGATCTTACTAAACTATTAAAAAGAAAAGTTGATATTGTTGAGACTTAGGGAATTTCTAATGATGAAGTAGGTAGTTTGGTAAGCTGTCCCATATGCATCGTCATATAGATATCGGCTGTCATACGTTGAGATACTGAATATCGATTATAGATAGTTATGATTTTTCGATAGTATCAGTCGGAATATTGACCACTAGTCAATACAAAATTTATTGATCTCATGAAGCTACTGGCCCCACAGAAATTTGGATGGGATATCCGTAATCAGCGATGAAAACCACATACATTTCATCATATATCATATGTCCCAATCTTAAATTAAGTGCGAAATACAGGATTCATTTAAAACCATTTATATAATTCAAAATAATTTCCTTAACCGAAACTTAACTTGGACGAATATATTATTATAACTCATTGTTATGTACGTTTCCTGTTTAAAGGGGATTAATTAATTAGATTGATCTTATTGTGACTTGTTAATAATAATATTAGCATTGGATTAAATTTAACCTTGAAGACAATAATAATAATTTAAAGGCTAAACGACCCATATAAAACGTCAGTTTTATGTGATCGAGACGCAACAATTGAGATATCGTTACCAGTCACAATGATCTAATAGAAACACGTTGAGGTGGAAATTGCATTAACCAATTAGAATGTTAAGGTGGAAATTTATTACAAATATTACAGACCTCGACTCAAAAGAAGAATAGTAAAATTTAATTCCATTGTTTGAAAATATCAAGTCTCATAAAAAAGTTGCGGGCATGAAAACAGCTGATCTTACATAAATTTGGGGTGCTAAAAACGAAAATGCCATTTAAAAATGCTGATTAGCTCTATTTCCATGATATAGGCAATCCCTAATGAACTAAGGCCTATAAAACTGAAGCGACCCACAAACTAGTGAGAAATTTGAACTTTTAAACTTAGTTTATTATTAATTAAGTTTTCATTATTAATTAAGTTTTCATTATTAATTAATTAATTAAGTTTTCATTATTAATTCAAACTTAGTTTACTAATTTAGTTTTGCTTGATAAACGCATACAATATATTATTATTCCATGTATACACAATTGCAAATATCATTTAGCTTTATATTTGTGGATTGATATAAATACATTCATTTCTTATTAGTATTATTGTTATCATAATAAAAAATTGTGATTACCTTTGCAGGTTTTGTCTTCCTCGTTGCACGTAAGTCCCAACTGAGAATCGCAAGGAGATTCGATGCCTCCGCAGGATTCCCCAATTTGACGCGCGCACACGCGACAACACGCACAATCTGCGCGGAAAACGATCCGTCCAGCGGTACACGAGCTGATGGCAAGACACTCGGGGTTGCACGGACAGTGTTGAGCGAGTGCCTCCTGTTGCACGACGACGAGCAGCAGTAAGAGCAACACATGGAAGCACGCGGCCGTCGAGGCCGTCATCACGAAACGGTGTAAAAAAAATCCTCCTGAATTATAACAAAATCCTCAGTTTAGGATGTCTTCTCAAACTTCTTAGCAACTTCAGTCCACTCGTACGCTCCAACTGAACCCGCTTTTGTAATCCCGTCTGGAACGTCCCGTTAACAGTTAGTTACCCCTCACTCGGTGTTGTGTTTGCCTCCTCCGATAGCGATGGCAATACTCGCTCTGTTCTCTCTCCCCCGAATTGCTCCTCGGTGCACCTGACGTCATCGACCAGTTCCGCCAAGTTGTGCCTAGGGCTATGGCTTCGCACCTGGCTGGGCGGCTCGGGCCAGTGTCGCTCGTAATACCCGTGGAGCGCGAGCACTCCTTCCAGGAAGGAGTTGAAGGGAGCACGCGTGCCCAGAGAAGAATTTTTCAAAAAAAAAGTTCTCGAATAATACAGATGGTGAAGTGAATGGCGCCTGATTGGCCCCCCTCTTGTGTCCCTTTTATCCTTTGTGATATTAACTTATGTATACACATACAATGAAGTATTGACTAAAAGCCAAACGCTGTGGAGCGTTGAGTGTTTCGAGCTCCCTGGTTCGAACCCCGCTGAGAACTATTCAAAGAGAGCGGCGCAGTTTCTTTTCGTTAAAGAGCCCTAGAAAACTTAAATTACATACAATAACAATGTATCTTATGGCCACTGATTATGTAACTTTTACAATAAAATCAGTGGGCTATTCATCTCTAGCACTCGAACATATGGCTTGCTCGCAGAATAGTCGTGAGATACATCACTTCAATCTTCATATTATTAGACTATGATATAATTGATAGACCATTACGATAGAAACAAATGAAGCTATAAACTAAGGTATAGTTGCAATAGTATCCCTAGATAATGGGCAGCAATTGTTTATATGCATTGTATAAACTAGAGAGGTATCTGTCCTACTAAGCGTTGCGATAATATGCATGGTATTCATGGTAAGCAATCCGTCCAAAGATAATATGCATGCTGTTACTCAATTTTTGTCTCCTCTTAGACTTTAAAGAACCTGGTGTCAACATCAGTGCTGATCGATATGCAGATAATGCCCACTCTCGTTGTAGCCCGGAAGATTTAATTTTTGGAATCTTAGAACATCCACCTTATAGTCCCGATTTCCCCCTGTACGATTTCCATGTCTTTGGCCCTCTAAAAGAATTATTAAAACAACGCCCTCGTAGCTACCTTACCAAACCTAACCTAACCTAACCTAACCTATCTAACTTATTCTAATCATCACTGCTGGATATATGTCTCCTCTAAACGTTTCCAATATCCTTGTCTTAGCTTTTGCTTTTCCAATTGATGCTTACTAGTTTCCTAGCATCTAATATGGGCTCGTCGTCGTGGGTGCAGTCGAACCTGTAGGTTATCAACTGAATAAAGGGAAAAGGGACATCCAGAAGATATCTAGTAGACATCTTTGGATACACAGGTGGTTTTAATAAAAATATTTCCTTGTTTAACCCACCCTAGACAGGAAAGCATTCATAGCAAGGTACCAAACTTATTAGGAATAACGTACAGATATAAGCCACAAGATTCTCATGGTTCACCGTTTCTTTTAGTACCACACAGCTACGGAGGGTTGATTCAGATAAAATGAGACGACTTTAAACGCCGCGTATGACCTTGACGGAATGTGATTTGCATGACTCGCCCACTATTCATGGGGATTAGTTTTGTAAATACTTGTTGCTGTTATTTGGGACATTTCGTGCTGAAACATGGCTTCCAAAATCACAGCTTTTTGGGAAGGATATATGTTTGGCCTTTCCGACGCTAACTTCAGTCTTTCGTGCATTGTGGAATTATGCAAACGAAATGGTATTGTGGTATCCAAAGCTACTATGGGTCGAATAATCAAAAAGAACAAATTGCGACCATCTAATGATTGTGGACGAGCAGAGAAGCAGACCAGAAACAAGCCCCAGCCAACACGCCCAGCTCAGGTGGTGCGAGAAATCCGGTCTGAAGTGCTGAAAGAAAATTCCCTCACACAGAGAAGTCTAACCCAAAGGAAAGGTATTTCACAGGCAACAGTCTCCAGAATAATTCATGACAATCTTGGGCTGGAGCGACGTCATAAAGCGCGCGGTCACACAACTGAGTGACTGAACACAACTGAACACTGCCAAGTCATCTGTGGCTTACTACAGGAAGATGGAACAGGAGACGGGCATATGAGTTATTCCCTTCCTGTAAAATCTCCTGACGCATCACCGATGGATTTCTGTGATTTTGGTCTCCTGAAACGACGGCTCGAAAGTCGCCGACCAAGAACCGTTGATGGGCTATGGAAAGTGCGTCAGCAGGTGTGGAACGAACTTCCCATGGAGTCCCTCAAACTCAGCCTACTTCAGTGTAAATTACGGTGCCGAGCGATAGTCCAACAACGTGGCTCTCACATCGAACACAACCGATGGTGGCGTCATGGTATTACACCATCGTAACAGAACTGCAAAGCCGTCTCATTTTATCTGAATCAACCCTCTGTAGCCTTATGACAGAAGTGAGATATCAGCAGGATTAGATGAGAGGAATTCGTGGCTACAATATACAATATTCGTAACTCTTTTATGCTGTTTGGTTTAAACGCCGAAATTTTTCTCTTTCAATTTCTGGTTCATATCTGGACTATTTCTAGGCTACTTTAGGACAGAAATGTGCTGTCCTTTCAGCCAATTCTTCATTGAGCGATATTGTACTGACAAGGGAAGTACACGAATGTGTACGAGAGAATTCTTGTTTGCACGCAAGCATACCTTGGAAGCGATGGCGTTGAAAAGTTCCAAAAAACATGGCGGTAAAAGGGGAAGCAAAATCGTTAACGCCAAAGAATTGCAGTTAGAGCACTTTATTAACCCCACAAAACCTTAATTTTTCTGTACAATTATTCGTCTCGAAATAATTTATAAGATGAGGTAAGCACCCATGAATGCTATTTTTATTTAAACTTATAAAGCACCGCGATATATACCCCCTCACCAACGCAACATATCACTCGACAGCCTTGATGGAAAATTTATGAAGATTACCGAATTAATTAATAAAATGAAATAATAAATTAAGGAAATAGTTATTATTTACTAAACAGCTTTTTTTTTACTGGAAGGCAAGTAGTTAATTTTAATAATCTATTTTTAAAAACTAAATTTGTTTAGAAACTTGAAAATCCATTCAATTGTCGTCTGCTGCTACTTTCATTGCTTTCATGTGAAGTGGATTCGTGCTTTTTGCTGAGTAGTCGAAGAAAGAATTCCGCCAGCGCATTAATGTACACACACACCGCTTTAAAAATGGAGTCTTTGTATGACTATGTGTGCTCAAATTTTTCGTTTTCGCGGTTTATTTTGAAAGAAACAAAATTTCGCATTTTCTTATTTTGCAAGCTTCAGATGAGCAATACATGTATATTTCAATTTGGTGGGAATTTTTACAGTACATATTCGTGTAATTCCCTTGTAAGTTGGAAAATTCCCTTGTAACGCTTCCTATTGTGAGTCATATTCCCTTCTCATCTATATCCTACGCTTGCAGACTTTGTAATCTGACGAACGCTAAGTCCACAAAAGTTACGTCAATGTTTCAATGGAATTACTTATTCATTATTTCTCTTCTCTGTGTCCTTGGCAATGTCCACATTTCAGTGCCTTTCGTGCAATCTCTCGTTTTCCACATAGTGACGGTCCTAGTAGGGAAAGTTTAATAATTTAAAATAACCAATCCTGTATTTTAGATGATCCGTTTCTTAGACGTTGGATATTTATTATACTATGTTCACGGTACACTTTGCTTCAGTTACCAAAGAGTTGGTTAAGTAACCGGGTTTCTGAAAACCAGTCAGTGCCGTCATATGTCGATTAGTACAAAGAAATAGACAAACATGTTGGCTAAGTGGACTGATGAGGAAATCAAAGCTATGAAATATGTTTGGGAGAAAGTTTTTCTGATCTTTAAATGTAATCACCACATGTACGACCACATATCCATGCAATACGAACGGAAAGTGCTTGATTAACTCACAGTGCGAACGTAGGATTAGATATCACCTGGAGGAATTAGGTTGTATGAGTTTACTGTGCTGCATTAAGAAAAGCATTAATCACTTTGATGTTCTATGGAACATGTAACAATGTCTTGAATTGTACTGCTGCACTTATGTATAACACGAATCATTTCGTTACAACTCATTTACCCAGTCACTCAAGTTGAGAACTTTAACAGATGAACAGAAAGTTGTAGCGAAAAAAAAAATAAGAATGTGACCAAATGAAATGTGTCGGTAAGATTAGGAACAAGCAACATCTTTAAGTAAACGCAGCCACTTTATGAAAAGTGAGTAGTGAAAAATGAGAATCAAAGAAAAGGCGGAGTCAGGAAAAAGTAATCGAAGCAATGAGAAAGCATAAAGAACAATAGAAATTGTTTGCACTATTATTCACACCCTCCAAATAAACTTTTTTTTTTAGCCAGAAACTTCCAATTCCTCCCTTTTCATTTCGACATTTCCTTTCTTTTTTTTATCTCTTTCTTACTAGACATCCAAACAATTCGAAATCTTCCCCTTTTCCTCAACCCAATCCATATTGATGAGCCCACCAAGAGTCGTTTGCTTCGTTTGTCGTCAGGCAGGGTGGAAAGGGAGGTCAGAGGTCAAATCTGCCAAGGAGAAAAGGGTTGCCGTCGTCTTCAGTCAATGCCTTCCAGATAGGACAGGTGAGGAGGCAAAGGTAGATACTTATTCATAGATCTACCTACTCCTTTGTTAACAATAAAAACAGTTGCCAAAAATAATAAAAACGAAGAATAGCCAGGACTTAAAGTCGTTTAAGAGTACAAACAGGAAAATAATTCTTTTTAAATACTCTTCATGCGTTTCTCAATCATACAAGTTAAGAGAAATCATAATAAAAGAAAAAATATTTTAATCCATATGAGTGCACACTAATCGCTTCAGATTTTAATGATATTTAATGAAAAATTTCTTCACGTGTGTGTTTAATTTTTTTAAAACTATCAGCGCCATTCGCGATTGGAAACATTTCCATCGTGACCCATTTTTAAAACTGAAAATTCATTCTGCGTGAATGAGAAGCAAATAAACAACGTTAAAATGAAAATCTCTTAAAAGACTAAGTCAGCACTAATGATAATAATAATAAGAGTCATAATATAAAAAATCTTCGCTGTTTGATAAAAACTTGTAACTATAAAAAAAAATATTTGTATTTACACAATAAACAAGAATGTTCTTACAAAGAGCTTGAGGCATTCAACCTAAATAGTTAAGCAAATGGGACGAGTGTGTCTGACATTTGCTAACCATATGGTTAAGAAATTTCTTAGCTTAAAGCATATAAAAACCTTCACTCTCATTCATATTATTATAAAACCCATACAACCACCAGCTACAATATTTTGTAAATTAGGCTCAACCCACCCTGAGAACGAATTGATTTCGTCTTCCCTTCGCACTCTTATCTCCTCTTGTTAACGACAGCTGGAAATTTGACCTTTTTTTAGTGTGGCCTCAACATGAGACACCTTATCAGTGTCATCACCTTATCAAAGTCAAAAATACCGCCTAAATTTCTCTCCGTTTTAAGCCTAAACACATGTTTTTGACGAGATAGTGGAAATCGAGTCGGGAGTTGAACTCGACACGGGGATGATAAATCGGGATAAAGTACCGGAAGTTTCGAGGAAATTGGTTTTACTGAAAAGATCACATGTGTTAATAGGTTTTCCCTGACCTAAAAGTGCTAAGATGACCTTCCCAATTTTAGAAGTTCTGGCTTCTTTTATCGTAAGTTTGGAATCATTCTAGTACGTATGTCATAAATGAAATCTAAAATCCAGACATTTTTACCTCGTATACAAAAAAGCAATAATACAAATTGTAGTATACAATACCCGAATAAAATGCCGTATTTGCTTGATTATAAGACGACTTACAATTGTTGAAAATCAAATTTCGTAAAAAATAAATATTTAATATTTTATAGGATAATTTTTGAGCCACAGCACTGCATAACTTTAAAAGATCACCTTCGTACTTTATCTTTTTATAGAATGATCAAATTATCAATTATAAAAATTCAAAAAATTGCATGCAAATTTTACTGAAGTGCTTTACTGTAAGTTCATTAGAAACGCAATCATTCTATTAAAGCTTTGACAAAATTAAATACATTGTATGGACTTTATTTCAATTGAAATATTATGTATCCATACCATTTCTACGAAACTTGTATTTTTCTTTCTATTATTCGATTATTCAATGTGGAATTATCATCTGGGGAGGCTCATATAAAACTCTTAAAAAACAGAGACTTTTTAAAAACTATATTGGACTTCTTTTTTTCTGTATTTGGACCACACCTCATTTACGTATAAGAAAGTCGTGTGGTGACCACACCTCATTTTTGTAAATTGGTTTTAATTACAAAATTGTAAATTGTAAATTGGTTTGGTTTTGTCGGGGGAGGCTGCGGGCTTTCACAAGACACACTTCTGTTAAATTAAGCAGCACCACGGCCAGCCACTGGATGGGCGACCATCGATAAAACACAATCTCCCCCCCCCCCCCCGGTCCATCCTACAGCAGTCGTCAATCCAGGTCCATCCAGGGACACAACTGGTATTATGGATGGACGTATTGGATACTAATATTAAAAAAAAAAATTAAATTATCTATAGCACTCAAACATGTATTACTTTATTTAAATACAATTCTTACACTGATGAAGAATCTGCTATCCCATCATATAGTAATTTTCGTAACTCGAAATATTTGCATATCATCCCAATTTAATAAACAAAATTTTATATCATCTCAAACAAGTGATTTCAAAAATTTATTTCCATGAACGTATTACATATTTTGTTTTTTCACGTGGAAGTATTTTTAAGTAAGCTTAGTATTTGGATGAGCATGGGATATTGATACATAACTTCCTTAATCTAATGTAAAAATAATTAATCGAAATTAAAAATAAAATTAAATAATAAAATAGTAATGATAATGAAAAGTTGCGTTTAGTCCACAACTTTGGGTTTTAGATGATATTCACATTTTGAGGTCCAAATTGATGTGAGTTTTTTATGATGATAATTCACTGATGATCCCAATTTTTTGATAATAGGATTTTTAAGTTGAAATCCAAGATAAGAAGTGATTTTTTTTTTTACTGATGATGACGTTGAAAATATAGATTATGGAGTTTTTTTTTTTAAATTACAAATAACTTTTCAGGGGGGAAGCTTCCCCTATATTCAGCTTTTTAATATAATAAACAGTTTGAAATAATAATTTAAATTAATAATGTGAAAGAAGGTTGACACTGAAGATAAGTAACAATGCCATCATTATTATTTTATTATTTAATTTTATTTTTAATATTATTTAATTATTTTTACATTAAATTAATGAAGTTATATATTAATATCTCATCCCATGTACATTCAAGTATTACATACTTGGTTTTGATATTTTCTGAAGAGATAACCATTGTAAAGCTGAATAAATTTCATAAGTTTATTTTGGTCAACCTGGTAGTGTGAATTCTCTGCTTAGAATGCATTTAACTTATGATATCCCAAAACTTGAAACGGACTAAACTCAAAATTTTAGGCGAAGTTTTATTTTACGTTATTATTACATCACACATCTTCTAGAAAATCAATTACGTAATATTTTTAGTTCAATTGCTGCTGAAGCAATATCGACACCTTTTAATTTTATTTTAATTCTTGATATTTAATATTTAATTATCTTCCATTTGATCAGAAGATGTTTGTTTGCAACGATCTCTCCTTTTTTTTTTTTTTTTTTCCTCCTAGAGTGAATTCCAAAACATAACAGGAGGATCGTCTGATGTTCGAAATTCCCCTCTGTGGACTGCTATCGCTTGTGTTTGGTGAACTTTTTTTTTCATAATTATTTAAAATAGATTTTAATTTTTTCACGATTAATTTCTACGTTGAGGCGTTAATCTAATTATAATTTTAAAGAACAATTTTATTTTAATATTTTAATTCTATTGGCTCATTCCTATTACAGCAATTTTGCCGCGATGACCATTTTCTTTTGTTTCTGATTTTATTAAATGTTTGGTCCCTTGCAGTTAATCCCTGTCAAATTTCTTTCGTTTTAACTACAAACATTAACTATTGCTTAACAATTATTGTAGTAACAATTTAAGATGCGGGACAAAAGTTTAGAGACAGTTAATATTTCACGTTTTTCTTGAAAACTAGTGCATGTTTTCAAGAAAGGAAAGAGGCAAAAATTGCCATATAGCAGTATTTGCATAACTTACAAATCACTAACTTGAATTTTCAGTTAATTCTTCGCGATGGGACGTGGTACACAACTCCAACATTCTGAAATTACAAAAATATGGATGTTAAGGAGCGAAGATCTTTCCTACGACAAATTGCTAAGCAGATTAAACATAGTAATTCTGCTGTTGGCAAAGTTCTCCAGAAACGGTCAGCTTACGAACCAAAGCCACGTTGTGAAGACCGAGAGCAAGTACAAAACAACTTGATCGACGTATTGTTCGACTTGCGTCCACCCAAACACTTTCAAATTAAGACCCAAACAGAAGCCACAATATCCACAAGGATTATCCGACGACAAATTGCCGAAAATTCTTATAACTGCTATCGGAAAATGTCCAAGGAACATCCGCTATCTCCAACTCATAAAGCCGCCAGATTGGCGTTTGCACAAACCGTCATGGCTTTCGGTGAAAAATAGGACAATGTCATTTTTACTCTTGATGGCCCAGACGGTTGGCGATAGAGTTGTTTCAAGAAAATTGGATCATATACTGTTTAGTTGATCGGGAAACATATATGAAAGCATTATCTTGCTGTAGGATCCAATTATCTCCAGCAGTTTTCTAGCCGTTGGCAGCAAACATGTCTCTAACACATGTTGATAACTTTGTGATGTTTAACATCCCATCATAAATCCGAATTTGGTCATGCCAAGAGTTGCAAATCATTAACTTGGTCGAGAATTAAATTTTTCATCATTAACTAAACAGTGACAGGAATCACAAAATATCACATTATTGAGCTGGCCAGCAAGAAGCCCAGATCTAAAACCCAATGGAGAATCTGTGAGGGAATCTCTCTCGTGCAATGTATCAGAATGGACGGCAATTCAGAAGCGTTGAAGACTTGAAACGAGCAATACAGGAGTGTTGGGTTGCCATTCGACTAGAAATACTATTTGAAGTCACTTCTATGCGAAACGCATCTTCGGAGTCGTTAAGAACAAAGGTGGTGCCATATGATTCACCATTGCACAATATGAACTTTTTAATTTATTTTTTTGTATCGTCTCTAAACTTTTGTTCATGCATTTATCTGTTAAATAAATTTTATTTGGTTCTCTTTAAAAAGCAAATAGTTTTTTGGTCAAAATTTTTTCGCACATCATTAAATTATTGTCAAAATAATTAAATTGTCAAAATGTAAAAGGTGATTTTCGACTGCCCCGGCCTGTATTTATAGTTGGCCATGCTGACTACTGTATGACATCAGAGTCTTCTGTGCCGAGGCCTTTTGTTAGGTGTTGGTTGCTCGGGCACTCAGAAGTCATCTGACCATGGTAGACGGAGCAGCAATCCATTCTTCCGCAAAACACGGGATGCCTCAGATTGCAGATGCTTTCTACATAAAGTGAAAATAGATGAACAACAGCGAAACCAGAACAAATCAGACATCTTCGGCCTCGATTTCAAGACGAAAGAAACTCGACCTTGTTTGTATTGCAAAACTTCTGTCAACCCTGTGGATAGTCATCAAATTATGAGAAACAGCAATCAGACATTTACGAAATCAAATGCAAATCCTGCTCTTTCATTTATAAAGGCCAGTCGAAACGCCCGGTGTATAAAGATTCAAAGTTCGTAAGATCGGAGAAATCATCCGCTACCAAGCATGTGATTAACAATGGCCACCAAACTGCACTGGAAGATTTCAAAATACTAAGAAAAGTTGACAAAATCAGTCTTCTAGATGCTTTTGAAACACTGGATAATTTTTATTGGTTTTGTTACCTCGGACATGGGCACATCCCTATAGATACACCTGATTTTTACGACTAGCATCTTTTATTCTAAAGTTATTCGACTGTTTTGGGAATTTCCTCTACACCCTGTAGTTCCATAGCTTCCTCTGCTAATATTAAGTTTACATATTTCGTTTAAGCATGGTACATAAATATTTACTCTTACATCCAAGAATCTCGAAAGAAAGGCTCTATTCAAATCATTTCGTTCTCTGAAGCAACGTATATTCTCAATCATTTCAATACCAAGAAGAAACTTATTACAGAATCTTTCTTTCCTCCCTCACTATTTATTATTCGTTCATTAATATTTCATCAGCCAAACAAAAATGCTGTCCCGTGAGGGATTCCTCTACGATTTTCGACATAGGCCACCTCTCGGTCAATGCATCATCGAAGGAGGAAAAAATTGTTCAAATATGAATCACACGCAATGTTATTATTCAAAGTTGTCGAAAGAGCCTTCAACGGAAAGGGACAAAAGAATAAATTTAAAAATAAATTCAAACTTATAGAAAATTACTAAAAATTAAGGAACCTAAGGAAGTTTCTTTAATTTATTTATTTTTTAATCTTCCCAAAAGGAATATTTTTAGTTCCTAACAACAGTGGCGGCGAGATGATGCTGGAGCCGAGAGGCCACTGACATGAAGGAGGGTTTGTGACTTGAATTTATCATGCAACGATTTGGAAACTGGTCTTAAGCAATAAAAACGTCTCTTCCTGAACAACTAAAGTGGCACAGGACATGAAATCAAATGAAGCTTAGGCGACTTATTTTTTAAATTAGCCATAATAGATTCAAAATTAATTATAAGAGACAACAATAAAACCAATTACAACATTACACAGAAAATTTCGAATCTGTATGAAATAACTGTACTTATACATTATAAATTAATATTTCGGAGAAAGTTTTAACTGAGTAAGTTTATTTATATATATAAATAAGTAGATTGGAATTTCTCCGCGGTAACCACGCCTAAACTGACCTATCTAATGATAGACTTTATTCCTAACGAGCTCGACGAAGCAAGATTCAAGTGTAATACAAAAACACCTAATGAGCATTTTAATGGAACTATGATCGATTTGATGGGACCTGTTTTTAGTGTTTTCTCCTCGTGCTTACGTGTGTGTGCCATTTATCGTGTATCTGAAGACCATTCCGAAAAACCTAGCAATACTAGAAATAAAAAATATCAAAAACAAATCAATATATGGATCGCAGTTGACTTAGGATTAAAATTCTAAACTAAATGCATTTTATATAATGACCCCCTAAAAAACGAGAAATTATTAATCATCAGAAAATGGAATAAATTTGTATTTTCTAAAAATAAATAAAATTTCTCGTTTTTAAGCCAATCTTAAGTCAATTGCAAGTTGTAGCCGTGTAAGGCGGGAAATAGCTATTATTTGCTTACGAAACGTACCATTTTTATGTTCCTCAGTGGTTAATAGCTTAATCGTATATGCTGCCCTTACCTTTTATAATGAGACAGAATTCCACAGATAAAGGAGTAAGCCTGCTATAAACATATAGAAAAAAGTTTGAGACCACCACAAGTGCCTGGAAGAACTCAGTCATCCTCACTATTCCCAAGCCAGGACTTGGTCCTGCTCTTCCCATCAGCTATAGACCCATTAGCTTATTGCCAATCCTTTCCAAGGTCTTTGAGCGAACTATTCTCAAGAGGTTCAATGGCAAACAATTCGGCTTTCGCACAGATCACTCCTGCCAGCTCCAGGTATGGAGGCTTGTTGTTGATTTGAACGGTCCTCTATCAATCTTTCTATGTTAGGTGGTCTCGTCTTTCTTGACGTTCAAAAGGCCTTTGATCAAGTCTGGCACGATGGACTCACTTACAAGATGATTACTTGTGGCTTCCCTGACGACCTAATTGTTTTGGTTCGCTCCTTCCTGAGAAATGGGACCTTTCGTTTTAAGGTTGGTGACTCCTTGTCTGTCCCTTGCGTTGTAAATGCTGGTGTTCCCCAGGGCTCTGTCCTGGGGCCTGCCTTGTTCAATTTCTTTATTTACGACTTTCCTAAGTGTTCAAAGTGCAATGGTTACTTGTTTGCTGACGACAGGTCCATCATGACTTGGGCACGTAATCCAGTCCACGTCATCAGTCGTCTACAAAAAGCTTTATACCAGTGTGAAAGCTGGTTTTCTAAGTGGCACTTAAAGCTGAACGTTAACAAGTGTTAAGCCATGTTCATCATACGCAAACGCAAAAACCCTCCAAGGCCCCCTCATCCTATATGGTAGGAAGCTTGAGTGGGTTAAAAATTATAAGTACCCTGGAGTTGCGATTGACGCCAAGATTAACTGGAACGACCATGCCCAATATGCGCTTAACAAGGCTACAAAAGCGAAGTTTAGTTTGAGCGCCCTTCTGGAGCGAAACAGCACCCTTGGAGTGGACACCAAACTCTTGTTTTACAAGGTAGTGATTCGCGCTATTCTACTTCACGGTATGTCTGCTTGAGCTTCCATTTGCAAATCGAGATGGAAAGATCTTCAGACCTTCCAAAATGTTACCCTCCGGTCCATTGTCCAACTTGGCAGAAGAGTTGCCAACAATTTCTCCATCTACAAGGATCTGGGGAAATCCTTGGTTACCCTTCCACATTGGTTTTTATGTCCAAACACTTCTCAAGAATATGCTGCCCAAGATTGAAAATCATGAAAATACTCTGATTACTGGTATTCTAAACCACTCACTCGTTATTAAGGGTCCCCTCAGGTTTCGAAGACCCCGTCATATCCTGAATGTTATTTTTGAGGGCATTAACAAGGCCGACTTCCTCAACTTCTGGATTTCCTGATCCTAGTTTCGTGAGTTCGTTATTCGTCAATCTGCAATCTGATTCTCATCCCTGCCATGAAGGAACTCTTCTCTGGATGACTTAAGAGGTTCATCAGGCTTCTTTCCCATTTCAGTGTACCTCATTTGGTTTGCTTTTTGGGCGAGCGTGTAAAGTGAGCTAGGCTCCTGGACCACTCATGCTACTTTTTCACTACACTGATCGATTGTCGATTGTCGTTTGAGACCACCACATTTCAAAAAATAAGCAAAGTGAATTACAAATTTTTTGATGAACTATAATGCTCCGTATTTTTATTGTCACGTTCAACTTGATCTATTTCCAAAAAAACTAAAAATATTTTGTTGGACATCCTTTCACTTCAATGAATCTATTCGGCATGGTTCGCTCCTTATCACAAGTGCTTGAAGTTTATGTGGAGTTATTTGGTCCTACGTGGCCTGTATAGCTTTTTTCAAATCGGATACGCTGTTATACTATTTTGCATGAGCATAAACCAGTCGAACCAGATAACCCCACAAATTTTCAATCGAGTTAAAGTCGGGACTGCAGGCAGGCTAATTCACTGAAGTGATATTGTGTGATTTAAAACCATTCCAAAGTTGATGCTGCTTTGTGTATTGACGCATTGTCCTGCTGAAAAACGAATTCCGGATCATTCAATTGATCTCGAAGAGGAAGGAGGAAGTTGACCAAGATGTCCTGATCGTGGAGAAACAAATGCCACTTGAGACTTCTCTTGCTGATTTTTGACGCAAATTATGCCAGTAGTACTGAACACCGCCTGGGCCGTCCAAAGTAACCTTTTTTTCGTCACTAAAAGCGACATGGCTCCAAAGTTAACTATCACTGATGTATCATCGCTTTGCAAAGTTCAGTCTGGCTTCTTTATGCTGGGAAGACAACTTTAGTTTGGACTTCATCTTCATGTATGCATGAGGCTCTGATGCTGACAACATATTTCGGACTCTTCTTGGGTGAATCGACAGCTGCAGTGATTTTATAATTGAACTGGATGAGGCACCTTCAGCACTGGCTAATCTAAGGATCTGTCTTTCAGCTCGTGTACTGAGCTTTTTCGGCCGTGACCCTTTTGGTGATCCGTTAGTTGTTTGCTAAAATCATTGTAGACAAATGCACTATCGTGTATGCCTTTATACGTACAGGGTGTATCAGGTTCGATGGTCATAAAGTACCTAGTGTTGTTCTCCGCAAAATTCTAAGCATAATTTTCCTTATCCATTTTTCAAAATTCTCAAAAAAAAGTTTGGCTATTATAACGTAATTCTAAGCCTTCTGACGTATTTCATCCATGCCGTAATGACATACCGGTAATTTTTTCCTGGCTCCTGTCATAATAGCCAGGAGCCATTTTGGATAGCCTTCTGACGTCATAATAGGTTATGAGAATAGTCATAATAGCCTTCTGACGTCATAATAGCCAAACTTCGAGGCTAACGAAAAATACAGGCTCCGGCACTGAAAAGTCACCTGACCAAGTAGGGTCTATTAACAATATAACTTTCATTGTTTCCATCTTGTGTTTAAACAATCAGTGTTTTTTCCTTTGTTGGATACCATGAAGATTGGATTGTTAATAGACCTATCTTGGTCAGGTGACTTTTCAGTGCCGGAGCCTGTATTTCTCGTTAGCCTCGAGCCAAACTCTGGATAACGATTTCAAGCATTGTTTTTTTGAGAATTTTGAAAAATAAATAAGGAAAATTATGCTTAGAATTTTGCGGAAAACAACGCTAGGTACTTTATGACCATCGAACCTGATACACCCTGTATAGTCTGTGTAATATGACATTCATTAAAGCAGTTGGTATCCATTTGTATGGACTTTTCCATCCTGGTCTCAAACTTTTTTCCCAACCCTCCTATAGCAAAATGTATCGTTCGATTCATTTTTCAAGTTTTTTTGAAGCAGATGAAGTTGAATAGGACAATAAACAGGTATATCATTATAATTTAGCAAAAGCATTTTCAATTCAATTTGCTTATTTTCTGAAGTGGTCTAAAGCTTTTAATTAAAGTAATACAAAAATATCACATAATATAAAACAGATAGTATTCCTTACCAAATCAGGACCCTAATGGCCACAAGGCTGACGAGCAGGGTTCCCAGTAGGAAGGAAAATCAAAGGAGAATAAAAACTAAAGAGTGATAACAAAACAGTCAAAAAGGAGAAAGGTAAAGTTAATGAGGGTTAGTACGATGATTAAGAAGGAAAAGTTTCAATAACTTTTTGGACGCGTAGGTCGAAGGAACAGATCGAATAGTATCGGGAAGGTTAAATCACCATTTGACACCCGCATAAGACATTTAGCTGACATTTAAAAGGGAGCCTGATAGAACTTGCCGAGCAAGTAGGATAAGAATGGACATTGAATTGACAGCAGATTTCCAGAGGAGAAGAGAGAATTAAATGACGGTTGATAATTTTATAGATAAACGAACAAAGCTGAATTACAAGTGATGGTATTTGTGGTGGCACAATGGGTCATTAAGTTGTACAGCAAGATGTAAAATGATAAAAAGAGAAGAAACCATACCTTGTCTTTTGTTGAGAACAGATAAAGAATTAGTGTGTATGTCCCAAGAAAGATCATGGGTTATAAATAAACCTAAATATTTAAAGGAACTTGTATCAGATTTCAAATGGAAGTTGTAATAAATAGGAAAAAAAGAAGGAACATGAAATTTATTTCGTTGATAGTGTAACATGTTTAGTAAATTTAGTTTTGTCTAAATTTAGAATTAGAGAGTTGACTGAATTCCAAGAACTTAAAGTAGATAAAATTCGGTTGATTGAAGCCGAGAGAGTGGTAATGTTGGGGTCAGAAAATATAAGAGTTTTAGAGATGTTAATTTTTCTTTCTAAAAATGAAGAAATGGCTGAAGCGAACTCCTCTCTAAGAAATGAATAATTTTTGCAAAAAAAAAAATATTTAGCTCTGATGAGCCAATTTTAACCCGCAAAATCTCTTGTTCAATGAAATTAACCGACTTCCAACGTGGAACGTAATAGGATGCCAATATTCAATTCACTTTGGGCATTCCTATGGAGAATGATATGCAAATAAAGGGCGATTCAAATGAAAACCTTAAAATAAGATAAAAATTCGTAATACCACTCGAGTGGCCTGTAAGTTGGCAATAGTGTTATTTTTCGTTTGAAATTCGACCAATAGGTGTATTGCAGTAATGTTAAAATGGCTGCCCATTTGGTATAGCCTTCTGTCAAGGCTGCCCATTTTGTAAGTCTAGCACAACACCATTTGTGCGAGCGGACTAGAAAGTTTCCAGACAGTAATATCGACACCAGACCATCATCCTGAAAGAAAATCGTCGCATGGAAGTGCATGAAATAGCAATATTCTGAGTACGAGATATGGATCAGCTTACCATACAGTCCACGATGCTCTGCATTCTTGCAAAGTGTCTGAAAGTGGATGCCACCCCAGCTTACCTCAGAACTGAAAGGAACGAAAAGAAGTGGATTTTTGAGAAGACTGCATCAAGAGATAGCACAATACAGGGTGAATCAGAACTTACGTTCCAGAAGAATATGGTAGATAGAGGCAACTAAACCAAATCTTTATTAGTCCTATCTCGCAACGATACGGCGCTACTACACTTGCTTCAGTTCCAGCAACCATTCATGGATTGACTCTGATTACTGAGCTTTCAATGAAAAACAACTAACAGTGACATTTAGCAATGTGTGCATTACAGAATGCTTCAGACCGTAGCTATGGTGTTGATTCGCAACACCATACACCAAATGCATGGCGGTTAGCTCACTCAAGCAGTAACGCTCCATTTTTCAATGTTCATTCTTTGATGACTCAGCTTTCAATGAACCTAAAAACAACAAAGCACTGAAACAAGTGCAGCGATTTAAAAAAAAAAACGTTCCAACCTCGTAGTGAGAATGTAATGAAGTTGCGGATGTTGTCCTTTAATGAGTTGATGGCATTCGAATTGGTTTTCGTATTTAGTCTTTGAAATAAAACCAGAGAGAAAAATCTACTGGCTTTAGGTCAGATAATCAGGATGGCCATAGTGCATGTGAGATGACTCGATCCCTGAAATTAACTTATTCAGAATATCTCGGGTTGATGACATTTCGAAACTCCAACTGCACATTTTTGAAGAACTAGCTCATAGCTCATTTTGTTGTATACTATTTTACGAGGTAGGTTCAAAAAGTTCTCGAACTTTTTAAACATCCTTCGTATAATATTTTTTACGATCTTGAAGCCTTTCAGATTTGTGCACCAACATATCATTGCCATAAAGAACAAGACAAGCTCTTTAACCACAACAAATTAAAAAAGAAAAATACAACCTGAATGTGCATTTCAAAAGCAAGGCTTTCATCATTCGGCAGACTAGGTGAGATCGAGTGAGAACCACGAAGGAATAGGAAATTCTGAACTTAGAACTTGTTCTTTGTTGGACATTATTAATAAAAATTATACAATACACAAAACAAAGAAAACAAGGACAAGCGCTTTAAAAAAATGCCAAATTGGCAGCACTGATAGATATAACGGTAAATACGAGTTGCAGAACTTAGAACCTTGTGCATCTTAGATTGCATAATATCTGCTTTGATTATTAAGTATCAGAAGAATGGAGCACTTATTAGTTTTACAATGCCCGTCTGTGTATCTATCTGTCTGTTCGTCCCCTTCACATTTTCCACATTGGTTTTTGACGTAAAAGGTTGAAATTCGGAATATAGCTTACCATAGGCATGACCTACGCCAATATTTAGTTTGGGTTTGATTGGTCCACTGGGGTCAAAGTTACGGGGTGAGTGTTAGAGGGGCCCAAGTGATCTACTTGCTATTTAGGTATGTAAAGGAGTGAAATTCGATATGCAGATTCCTCTATGCAAGATCTACATTAGTATGAAGTCCCAGTTGGATCGGAGTTGTGGGGATGACAGTCACTTGGTCTTTAGAACTATGGAAAAATATGGCATGTGTATGTCATTCGATCGGAAATGATGAGAAAGGAAAGAAGATAGGGGGTGGGGTTAAAAAGTGCAGATAAAGGGGTAAAAATAGATGAACTCAGGGCTTCCGCTACTTTCTTCTACCGCCCTCGAGGGTGGAGGGGAGTTAATTTCTTGTTAACTTTTGGAATGAGTGTTGTTTACCAAGTAAACTGTATTTGATTAAGGATGGCGACTTTGCTCGTTGAAGTAGAAGGATGTAAAAGAGAAAGCAAAAATTGTAAACATAAACTGGATTTTCTGATTATTTTGTGCGCAACAGTAGATAACAGATTAATCCAAGTAACCGCTGCAGAATGAAAGGCAGAAAAACTTCAAAGTTGTATATTTTTTTTAAATGTTTATTCCAGCATCTATAAATGAAAAGCTAATTCCAGTAAGAAATGAAATCTTAATTTGAATAAATATTCATTAAATATTAAAAAAAAATAAACTTTCCACTGGGATGTTCAATTTGATTTTTTTTTTCTAATTTTTTATATTCATTTGCTCTTCTTGTTTTTAACTAAGATGTCACATAGGAAACAGAAATCAAATCGATTAATTACTTCAAAGCTCCACCCATTCGGAAGTTGATTTACTTCCCTTGTTCAATGACCAATTTCCTCAAGCAATAATTTGAAAACGTTGCATTTAATTTTCTAAATTTCTAACCATATTTTATGTCCAGAATATTGATGAATAATTTCATATATTCTATGAAAATAAAAATAAAAAAACCTTGGAACATTCTCAAAAAGTTCGGAAATTTCCTTCATGACTCATCATTTGTAATTCTGAATAACAAATTCAAAAGCATCAACAACAATAAAGAACAAACTACAAGCAAGGTTCCTTTTTTCCCAAATAGTTCTGAACTCATTTCCGGTGTTTTCCAAGTAATATCTTACATAATCAAACCGTCGTCAAAAATCTCTTACGGAACTCCAAGGAATGAGGAAAATAATACCATTCGCGGGCTTGAATGTAAATAACCAAATATTTGTTTATTCGTTATTTCTGACTTTCTTAATTGGAATTTCCTTATGATATCAGTTCGAATTGACTCCAAGTCAAATTTTGAATAATAAAAGCTTATAAGGTTTAATTTATTATCTCTATATTAAAATATGAAAAATGAAATATTAATAAGGCATTAATGAAAAAGGAATCACGTATTTTTAATTCAATTTGAATGTTTCCAGCTTAATTAACATAAGTAGCCATCACTCTTAAATATGAGCATATGGTTTTGAAAGTTCATTAATTTACTTACTTCGTGCCGTGATTTACTTCCTATACACAAAAACATCATGTTTCAATAATTCGGACATTGAATGATTAGGTACTAATTACCCCAAAACGTGTGTGGAAAATAAAATGGGAGATTTCAGAATAAAGCTCATGCTTTTCATGCATTACCAAAATCATTGAAACAACAGTCAATTCCCCTTCAACTATAAAACTCACACCTATTGATATAATACATTCCTTTAAAGGAGACCATATCTATTACACACGGGTGTCTTATCCCCAAATTAAAATTCTCCTATTCTATTCAAGGCTACTCAAAAATCTTTTTTTTTTTTAATTTTCCTACTCTTCCTTCCTTGAACTTTCTTCTCCATACGCTAAAGTAAATAAATAGCTTTTATAACTCATACGACAGTGACAAATTGGCCCTACTCAAGTTTTCTTTTAATTAAAGGACTTAACTGGAAATTACGAAGAATTTTTCTCATCGAGGATGACGTAGCGTGTGAATAGTCCTTGAGTAGAAAACACTTCTCCTTATTGTGTGTCTATTTTTTGTATGATGGAGGTTTGACAATAACAAAAGATAACGAGATTGTGTGATATTAAGAAAGGACTATGAAGATGGTAATAACATTCATTATCAATTATTATTTTTTACTTCATTATATATAATTAGCAGTAACAAAATTATTTAATAAGGGAATTTACTGGAATTAATTTTGAATACTTGAAACAAGCTTAAAAGTTGTAATTTAAAAGCAATAACAAGAAATTATAGTTTTTAATGATGCTATTTAGAGTTCCTCAATAACTGGTGTAAAAATAAGATAAAAATGATATATAAAATGAATAATATCACATGTAGAATGTAAATGATACACAGAATCAACAATTCTAATAAGACAATCTACGCAAGTTAAGATACATTAGTGTAAAGAACACTTCATTCATTGTTTTGAATTACCTACAGAAATCCGCTACATACAAAATTACAATGATAAATTACAAAAATTACAAGTTTGACTCACAAGGGGACCGCACGGATAATGTAATCACGGATTTGGTTGAAATTTAGGAGGTCAATCTACAACATTAATATACCTTCTGTGTAAAAGGATTTGAATCAATGGCCTTTCGTTTCGGAGAAAAAAGATAAAACATTTTACGTTTTTATTATTGTAGTGCCAGATAAGCCAAATGGGAAGAAAGGTATACAACTTAACAGCGGTAGCGCAGTGGTTAACATCAGTTCTGTGGATTTACTGGTCTGGGTTCGATTCCTGTATTAAGAATTTTTTTTTTCATTATTTTTCCATTATTTTCCATTTTTTTGTGTTTTTCGACATAATTCTTTGTATGCATTTTGTATAATAACATTCACATACACAAGCAACGTCACAGGCAGGTCAAAAAAAATGCAAAATGTGTTATACAATATTTTCACGGACGGTCATTACCTGGCGTGTGAAATAAAAAATAAACTATAAAGATCTATTCGCACTATCGACGGTCTATGCGCAATCGCCAATGACCATCCGTGAAAATGTTGTACAAAATTTTTCATTATTGACAATATGTGCAATACTGAAAAAATTTTGCTTATGTATGTGAATGTTATTATGCAAAGTGCAAACAAATAATAATGGCGAAAAACACACAAGAAAAGAAAAAAATGGAAAAATAATGGAAAATATGAAAACAAATTTCAATACTACAAGAATCGAACCCGGACCAGTAAATTTGCAGAATCTGACGTTAACCATGCGCCACCGCTGTGGTATACCTTTCTTCCCACTTGGCTTATCTGGCACAATAATAAACGTAAAATATTTTATTTTTTTTCTCCGAAACGAAAGGGCATTGAGTCAACTCCTTTTACATAGAAGGTATATTAAGGTTGTAGATTGACCTAAAATTTCAACAAAATCCATGATTACATGTCCGTGCGGTCCCCTTGTCAGAAAAAAAAGCGACTGGAGTGATTTTGAATTAATAATGTTAATTCTCGGCAAATGAAAAATAAACATTTAAATTTATTAAAAATTTTCTGGCTGGAGAAAACAACTCTGTAATCATATAATTAGAATACGAATTTTCATTGGTTCACAGCATTAGAAAGTGCAAATGAACACACGAATGACTTATTAGATAGTGGTATAAATTTTCATCGGATACAATGCGTACATTAATAGAGCTATCACAATGGCACGAAAAGCTGACACTACTAAAGAAATAATCAAACTTACTTACTTTTCAAACTCGTTTATTCGTTAGAGTCGCGGGAGCAGCAGCCCTATGGAGGATTTTCATCGATCGCGATCTTCCGCCATCAGACCCATGTCCTCCATGGTAATACCCAAGCGACTCGAACCCAGATTCTTCATTGGTTCTAGGCCGATCCCTTGGTCGCTTACCCACCGGCTTGGAAAATAACAACTGCCTAGAAAGACCTGTTTGCGGCATCCGTATCACGTGGCCATACCAGCGCAACTGAGATCTATCAGTGCGAAGAAGCAGCAGCTCAACACTTAAAGAATCCTTTATTGTGCTGCTGTGCACTCTATCTAGTAGGATAACACCTGCCACACTTCTCAGGAATCTCATTTCGGCCACTTGTACAAGCGAACGCACTCTTTCGGTCACTACCCAAGACTCATGACCATAGGTGAGAATGAGGACAAAGATAGATTTGAAAACAGAGAGCTCAGCTTTGCTTCCCAGCTAACGTTTCGTTACCACGGATCGCCACAGTTCACGTCTGACACAGCTTGCTGCACCGATCCGAGCATCCAATTCTTTATCCTGCCGCTCATCACTCGTGAATGCAATCCCGAGATACTTGAACTTCTCCACCTGTCTCAATGGAGCTCCCATAACATGGAGAGCGCACTGAACAGGCAGTCTTGAAAGGACCAGAATTTCGGTCTTAACCACACTGATTTTCATCCCAGCCTCTTCACATTTGGCTGCAAACCGGTCTAGTGCATCTTGAAGATTGGTGCGAGAAGACCTTAGGATGACAAGGTCGTCAGCAAGAGCAACCTCTTCACCAAGCAGTCGCCCACACAAAAACGCTCATCGCCTCGGCTGCCCCTGTCTAGTACGCACCCTTGGCAGAGTCCAACACCCACGGTGAACAGTCTTGACTTAATGCCATTTATCCGGACGCACATCTCAGAGCTTTCGTACAGAGACATGATAGCAACCAGTAATTGCCCATCCACTCCGTACTCTTGCAAAACTTGCCAGAGCTTCTCCCGAGGAACTCTATCATATGCTTTTACGAGGTCCACAAAGCAAGCGTAGGCATATTTTGCACACTCCCAGAATTTCTCAAAGAAATAATCATTGCCCTGTCAAAAACAGAACACGCCAGAAGAAAATTGCTGAACAAGCCAGATGCTCCCAAGCAACTTTTCTAGGTACTGAAACAGCATCTGACAACGGACAAATTGCAAATAACCGAAGGGAATGCGGACGTAAGCCTTCCACCACGTTCGAGAAGACCAGCAGCTTATGAAGATTGTGAGACGGAAACGCTTCAGAAGGGTCCGATCGATTTATTCAGCGAATGTAGGTTCTGATCACGAGCACCGAAGCCTAAACCACTACCTACGCGTAAGCAATAAGATGGTGCAAGGAACGCTTGATGTGAGAAGATGATGACTGGAAACGTGTGCCGTTTAGTTACGAATCAGTTTTTTGCGAACAGCATGGAACTCACGGACTACGAGTATGGCGATTTGAACACGAAATCTTTCTAAAAGAGCTGCCAAAAGCTTTTTGTTAAGTTGCTACTTCAGTCATGGTCTGGGACTGCATGACTGAATTTACTATTGGTAAGCTGTGCATACTGAAAGGATGTGTGAATTCATAATTTACCAAGAAGTACTAGAACACTTTATGCTGCCTTCGGTGTATGATTTTTGCGACGATGATTTAATTTTCCATCAGAATGATGGAAAACTTTTTGAATGAATTTGCCTTGTTCTTGTGATTTTTAGTGCACTGAATCCGAATCTGTTTTTAGATTTTGTCCGTTTCCAAGTTATGCACATAGAGATTGCAATGTTAAAGTAATCGGTGTGAAAAGAAGCGGCTGCAATGTTCAAGATCCAAATTTTGGGTCACAAGGAAATTTATCAGGCCCCAAACTCTGAATAATTTAAAATGTTTCATTTCATTGAAAATCAAGAAATCTGTGGGTGATAGGAAAAAAGTGAGGTTGGATACGGATTCAGCACACCAAAAAAAAGCATAAAAACCAACTCTTAACTTTAAAAAAAGTTTTTAAAAAGTTATTTTTTGTTGGCTTATGTAATCAATCAATAAGAAGGCGTCTGCTTTAGTAAGTTTCAGTTTTGCCTTTTGTTTCGTTTTGCCGCCATCTGTTGAGAGATAACGCCACTGAACAAGTCCATAATAAGGATTAGTATTGCACTGAAGAAATCCATAAATGAAGAGACAAGAATTAAATTAAGCTATGCGAATGCTATTTAAGGATAATTCATCGGATTTCAAATGGTTTGCTTTATAAGCCTTTGGTCATTTAAAAATTTTACAGTGAAATTAACCTTCTTGAGGAAATAGCCAATTAACATGTTTCCCTTGCAAATAAAGTGGAGTTTCCGAGCGTTTGTTTTTTTTTAACAATGTGTTTAAATGCCAGAAAACATGCCTGTTTTGTTTTCAATTGCTTATACCGTAGTTGTTGCCTCTTTCATTCGTATCCTCTCCTCATCATTTTCATTCACAATGTCAAAGGAAATGGGTGAATAAAAGCCATTTTTCGACTACCGGTTTATTGATATGAATATTTTTGGATTGATTTGACAAAAATCGAATCTCCAATAGGTCAAAAAAAATTTTTTACGGGGGTGTGTTGGGACACGGCCGCTAGCTAAATCGTAGAATACGTCTTGAGGCCACATGGCGAATAAGAAAGAACTTTGTGCAACACAATTTAAAAAATTTAATTGCTGAAAAAAAAATGTACTGCAATTCATCATAAATTTTTAACTAAACCTTTATGGCATTCTCAACTTACAAATCACTGGTCAATGATAAGGGAAGATGTTAGAATGGCAACAGACAAGAATCAATATTTTGCGCAAAAATCAAATTTACAGTACTGCCACCCAATGTAATAGGTGATTCGATGGGTTTGTGATCAAAATTAAAATGTTTCTTCATAAAGCTAAGAGCATATAAATTTAATGTAGCATCTACATTGATAATGCTAACTGTCATAATTTCAATATCAGTATCCACCTCCATGTTTCCACTGACTGGTCTAGTTGTTGGTGAATATTTCATTATCGAACTGGTTGGTTGGTTGATTGGTCTATTAGAAATTTAGGCGTCGACTACTAAGGTCATTTTGCGCCTTTTACACAAGTTATACCTGTATGCAGCCCGGGACAAACACAAACATACATGCCCACGGCGGGATTCGAACCCACGACCAGGCGGAATCGAGAACTGAAAGCCTACGCCTAGGCGGATTAGAAAGCCTACGCCCTAGCCCTCTCGGCCATCTGGCCGGCTCATTATCGAACTGAACAACACTTTAGGATGAATATAAACTGAGTGGCCAGATTATTATGACCACCCCATCAGTACTGCGTTGGGCCTTCAATACTGCGCCGATTCGCATTTACTCCACGAGATGTTGAAAGGTGATGCGAGGAATCTGACACCATGTATGCTGTTGTCTTGTGCTTTCTGGCGACAATTCGCTTCTAACCCCCTCTGTCTCTATCAGTGAGCTTCGACTTTCGGCCACTGTTGTGCTTGGCAGATGATATCTTTCCCTGCTTCTTATAAGCTGTCATAACAGTCTTTGCCTGATGAATAGCACTGTCCTGTTGTGTGAAATTTGTTGGTTTTGGAAACACTTGTCTGATGGCTCTTTCAACTTTCTCCCACAAATGCTCAATTGGATTGAGATTTGGTCATAACGGGGGCCACCTAAGCCAGGTTCGTCGTCGTTCTTGGCGATCGCAACAATCTCCCCTTACTATAATTTTCAATTGTCGAATCAACATAGGGGTTAAAGCATACATTCAGTAGAAATAAAAATTTTTTGAAGCAAACAGCGCGCAGGAATAGTTTGTTCTTGAAACTATTCCTGCAAAACACGAGTAGCGTGGCATGGCGTATTGTCACGTTGGAAGAAGCCATCTCCACTGGGATACACCATCAACATGATTGCATGAATTTGATCAGCAAAGATACTTAGATATGTTCTGATATTCAGACGTTTTTCTGCACAAATTAAGGACCCAAATCATGCAAGGAAAACATGCCCCAAACCATAACTGCCCCCCCCCCCCCACGAGCTTGAAGGATTGTACTCACATGTGGGGTCTATGCTTTCATGCAGTTTCCGTCAAATTCTCATTCTGTTATCTGCATGATGCAACTGAAAACGTGGTTTATCAGACCACATGACTTTATTCCGATACTCAATTGTCCAATCCGTGTGTTCCTGTACGAATTGGAGACGTTTTATCTTGTTAACTGCAGACAGCAAAGGTGTTCGAACTGGCTTTCGGCTCCCATGTTCCATACTACGCAGTGTATGGCGAACAGTGCGTTCAGAGATCATTTGAAAGGATCCCTGATAAAGATCTGCAGTAATTTGATGCACTATTGCTCTTCTGTTGTCTTGTACCAGTCTTGCCACTCTCCTTTCTGCCCGAACATTGACTAGTCGTTCACAGCCACAATTGGCACGTTCAGACCCAGTTTTCCAGCAGACAATCCAGTCTGTATCAATTTAACAGCAGCTACTCTTGAACATTTAACGAATGCAGCCGTTTTGCTGATATTAGCTCCATGGCTCCGAGCGCCAACAATCATCAAAGGCTGCTAAATCGCGTCGTTTACTTATAATCTTTTGAAACAAATTACTTCCAATGTCGTGGTAAACAAACTACTTGCCTATTTACACTAGTCCGGCTCTTTAGCAACTTCAGCGCGAAACCATAGCTAATTAGTCTACAAACATCAGGTGTTCATAATAATCTGGCCACTCAGAATAAACACTTCCTAGTAAAGATCTCCAAAAAACATTGTACAAAGCTTTAACAATACAAATATCATTGATATCAGCGTCGATCAGTCGTCTAGAGTTAGATGAGTCTTTCAGTATAGGTTCACATTCATTAAAGAGTTACATTTCAAAAAATTGCAAAATCGCCTGCTCTTCTATAATTTATAATACCATATTTTGAATAGTTTTAAACTTGTTCTACACAGCATGAAATCTTTCATACAGGACTGATGAAACTGATGAAGCTAAGATATCACACTTGTTACGTCGGTGTTTCAAGTCCTTCTCAAAACAAAATCCATCACAAACATTACACGAATATCCAAATGCATTGTTTATGAATATAAAACGAAATATGAATTTAGCATTCCAAATTGTCGCATATACAACGTGTCCCAAAACTCAACGATAAGCTTGTACCTACGAATCAACCTCGTCATGATCATTCGGGAAAAAATAAGAAAAAATTTTTTTTTATTTTATTTTAAATATTAATTGACTTTTTATTACAGGACTACTAAGCTATCCAACAAAGAAAAAAAATCCCGGAATATCTATAATTTTGTGGTCACAGTAGAATAAATAAGGTACAAGGGGGGTCAAATTTCAAAGTTTTCATAAAAAGACAATTAATATTTAAAATAAAATAAAAAAAATTTTTTTCTTATTTTTTCCCGAATGATCATGACGAGGTTGATTCGTAGGTACAAGCTTATCGTTGAGTTTTGGGACACGTTGTATATCGCTTCGTACATACGACGGGCGATTGATAAGGTCTCCATGGCTGTAACTTTTTTTATTTGTTAACCGATTTTCAAAATTCTTTTTGTATCTTATGCTCACATTTGTCCTCTATGTAATGCACTATTCACTTTTCGACATAGTCCCCATCCCTTTCCACGCATTGCGCCAACGCGTGACTAGTTCCGGAGTTGTTGTCGACACCAGGATTGAATGGCAGCTTTGGACCCTCTTCTGGAGTACGCACACGAGTCACCACACAACAGAGGCGTTGCAGCGCCTACAGTTCAAAGATGAAAAATTGCAGTTCAAAAATGAAAGACTTTGCACATTGCGACTTTCACCACTTCCCAAAGAAGAAAGAGCCCCTTAAGGGACATGAGTTGGTTCTGACGGCGAGGTAAACGCTGCCATTCAATCCTGGTGTCGACAACAGCTCCGGAATTTCTCTCCGACGGGTTCACCTAACTAGTCACGCGTTGGCGCAATGCTTGGAAAGGAATGGGGACTTTGTCGAAAAGTGAATAGTGCATTACATAGAGGACAAATGTGAGTATAAGATACAAACAGAATTTTGAAAATCGATTAACAAATAAAAAAAGTTACAGCCATGGAGACCTTATTTATCAATCGCCCCTCGTAAATCGCATTTGATGAAGATGCTGCTCACGTTGACGGTTATGGCTCATTATAGACCTCCATAGGTTGGATTTTATCACTCGATGTTGAAACTTTTATATCATCAGATATGTTATTTGCGTCGAAATGAGCGGTGGAAGTTATTGGTGCATTCGTATCGGGCTACAGTTCACTTTGGCGGTGCCACGACTCAACTTTCAGTCGTTCCTGCTGAACCCGTAGACGTTCAACATCGGACATCTGGGTCTTCATGGATTCCCCATCTCTTGATCTGTTTACCTGTGACGTTTCCTATAATTTCCCTGCTGTTTATTATGCATAAACTTGGAAATTCTGTAATTTTTGGAAAATTTCCACAATTCGAAGGCCGATATCTTAGATACTATTAAATACTGAGGTTTAATTTTTAAGCTATTTTATAACGCGCAAAAAGATAAAAGAAATGACACCTAAAATGTCGTGCTATCACAAAGGAAGCCGGAGCTAGACTAAATTAATCTCCGCCAGAGAGCAGATTTTCTTACTCAAATTTGTACTGCGATTGCATCAGCCGATGACGTCAGCACGAAGTCGGTCAAAGTCTAAAGCATGCTTTGTTTTATATACTATCAAAGGCAATATCATTCATTTTTCTATCATTAATAGTTTTGACGTTATTAAGGTTTTCGTGATCAACACTTTTCGTGACATTCACGATTTAAGCGTGGCATCCCAATATTGAAACGTAAGACGTATTCTACGTCAATAAACACATGTACATTAGATAACACAATTCAACTTTTATTTTTCCACAATCTCCAAGCCGATTGAGACAACGATCCCAGCGGTGGAAGTTTTTCCGCGCCCTGTAGATAAAAGTCGTCCGGTTCAGTGTGGAACCAGTTGCGAACTGCCGATTTCACCTCGTCGTCGTCACGGAAATGTTGACTGGCCAGTGACTTCTTCAACGGTCCGAAGCTATGGTAGTCACTGGGAGCGAGATCCGGGCTATATGGAGGATGAAGCAGCGTTTCCCAGTTCCAGTGCTGCAACAGGTCATTGACCCGTTTCGATGTGTGGGGACGTGCGTTGTCGTGGTGCAACACAATGTCCTCCATTGCCAAGTCAGGTCTTTTCCTGAGTATGGCCGCTCGAAGATTCCTCAATGTGCTTCTGTAGCGTTCGGAATTGACAGTGGTAGGTGGTGAAAAGAAACTAGAGCAGTATCGGACCACGGCAATCCCAAAAACATGTCAACATGACCTTGCCAGTTGATGGCACAGTTTTGAACTTTTTCGTTGTGGGAGATGAGGTGCGTTTCCAGTGCACCTTGGTTTTGGGTCTGAAATGGTGGACCCATGATTCATCGCCTGTAATGATTTAATCAAAAAACCCTGACCCTCCTCCTGGTATCGGGTGAGATGCAGCAAAACAAGCATAGAAAGCAGAGCTGCTCATGTACTATGTTGTACGCTGTCCCACATGAAATATCCAAGGTTGCAGCAATTTCTCTAACGGTAATCCGCTGGTTCTCCCGCACCTGCGCTTCCACAGCAGCAATGTTGCTGTCAGTCATGGATTCCCGTGGCCGGCCAGAGCGATGTCCGTCCAGCAGGTCTTCTCACCTTCTTTAAAACCCTTGAACCACCGTTGTACTGTTCGGAGCTGCATGATATCACCTCCGTACACCAACACAATTTTCTTATGGATATCGACTGGTTACAGTCCTTTTGAACAAAGAAAACGCATAACACTCCGCCGATCAAAAGATCTGGACGATGAAATGAGAGCCGCCATCTTGTTTGGACTAACTGATCACATCGCTAGTGCTTAGCAGATGCACACGACACTAACAGGAAACTTTAACAATGAACCAAACTAAATTTTATACATCGCAATTTTCTCTTATCTGCCGTTATTTTCGAGTTAAATAACACGCAACATTACTTTTTGATCACTCCTCGTATATGTGGGTTTTTTTGTTACTAAAAAATTGTTGTACTTCTTTCAAATGGGAGGTATCAAATACAAGCAACGAAGCAGAGGCTTTAAAAGTTTGTTTCTTTTTCAACGCGGATTCAGCTTGAGCATGCAAGATTCGTTTTTAGTTCATAGATAAAGGGACTTGAAAATTGTGCGATATGCTTTTATCATCAAGGTATTTTTGTTAACGTATTTTTTATATCATTTCGCGGGATTGAAAAAAAACCCGGCAGTTTTCGTTATCATCCAGAACGGAACTGTCGTCCTGAACGTGTTCATAAAGTTGGTTATTGACAGAAAACTGGAATTTCAAGGAAGGGGGAAAGTCTAATCCGTAAAAAGACGAATATTCAGAATATAATGATATATACGAGATATATCAGAGACGAATATTCAGAATATAATGATTCATCCCGCGATATACGAGAATATCAAAATCTTTGTTGGTTCATGGAATTTCAAGGTGTCCCAAAATACATTCACACTATTTAAATAATTAAAAATGCAATGGCTATTCTTATTAATGTTTTATAATATAAATTACAGAACATAGAATCTTCGAGTGATTGCAGGTCTTTTTAATTAACATGTGGTTTTTGCCTCCCAAGGGAAAGTTGTAAGGGATCACTCGTTGCTAACTCTTTCGCTAATCCTTCCATTGCCCATTTACTGGTTAGTTTTCCTCGTCTACGTTCGCGATCCCCATTTCCCCTTGATTTGACGTTATTCGATAATCAAATGCTGAATCGCCCACCCACCCTAACATCTTGATTAATTCTCTATGAACTTGAACTAACTGAAGATGTTAGGGCTGATCAATTTCTCAATTCGAACTTCCTAGCTAGAATGTTACAATGGCTGATCAGCAACTTTCTAAAAAATTTATTGAAGACCATACTTTTAAGAAAGCTTTCTCGAAGAATAAAATGAAGTTTAGAAAATGTAATGTTTTAGTATACTTACAATTATCATTATTTCTGAGTGCTGGAGCATCCAGTTCTCAAATCCATTGGGTCGCAGATTCGAATCCCACCTGGCGTGAATGTTTGTTTGTCCCAGGAATGAGAAAAAGATGAGAATTTAAGAATTTTCTCAGGATATTAGTCAGGTGAAAGGGTGCAAACTTAGATGTTGACAGCCCAAAGAACTAATGAACTATACAAATAAATCACTGTCAACATAGGCCAACAAAATGTTATTTGAAATTTTATATAAAATTTGTCGGCATACAGAATAAAGAACTATTTCAATTTTTCTCCATCACCTATTATTGGCCACCGCCTTTTTAGGAATATCTGCTGGAATGGCCAAAATTTCAAACTTGATACATCTTCGCAGTTTGCCCAAGGTCTTTGATTAGTCTTGTAGACCTTCATATGACCCCATAAAAAGACACCTAATGGACAGATTAGATGGATATGTGGTGTAATCAACGAAAGACATCCATAGTACTTTGGATAAACCAGTTCGAAACAAAATGCCTTTATGCCACAAACATATCGCATAATTTTCAAACGATTACAGGCTGAGAAATTGACGTTTAATCTGGATAGAGTGGCTACGCATCGTCTGGAACTGGTCTTAAAGCCAGATTTAAGACCATTTCGGTGTGAACGACCTAGCCTACAATTTAAGCCAAGATTTCTAGCTTATCAAATAACATTGCCTAGCTTAAGCAGTGCAGACGGGGTATTAGCTACACTTTGCTGCATACAGATCTAATGCATATTGAAGATCAATACAAAGAGCATCCTCTCCAAGCAGTCACCCACACAAATACACTATGTAAATGAACAAGGAGGGAAACCTTAAGTATCCTTGGCAGAATCCAACACCCACAGTTAACAGTGTCAACTTAATGCAGTTATCTGTACACACATCTCATAGCTTTCATACAGATAAGATAGCAACCAGTAATTGCCCATCCACTCCATAATCCTACAACACTCTCCAGAGTTTCCCCCAAGAATCAAGGTCCACAAAGCAAGTGTAGAAACTTTTTGCATACTCCCAGGATTTCTTAAAGATTTGCTTTAGAGCAATGATGTGATCAGTTTGGCCAGTTCAGAAACCACATTTGTTTCTCAATAGTTTGGAGTCAACTATTTCCACTCTTTCCAGATACTTAGTGCAGACTATCCCAGGGACACTGAGCAAAGACATGCCTTGATATTTGTTGCAATCCCTTCGATCTCCCTTTTTTATGTTAATTGTGGAAATAAAAGGAAATAAAAACTTATGTTTATAGTTTATTAAAAGCATCTGCATGTACCAAAATCATGCAATGAACTTCATTGTTGATACAAAAGTATTTGTAAAATAAATATTTAAAATAAAACTCTCCAATGATTTATGATACAGCTTTAATCCCCTCACTGTTGATATTATCTTCCAAGCTTTTCTTGAAAGTCTGTTGTAAACTATATTACATGTATACAAACTATGTACAGAATTATAATGCAGTACGAGCATATGGTTCTTCTGTAAGCAGCAGCCCTTTATCAAATAACGCATTTCCCAATGTAACCTGCATATAAAAAATGAAATGCCAATAAATAAAAGGAAAAAAGCTGTAAAATGAGTTTAGAATTTGAAAACAAGAATAATAGTTTACTTTTTCCTCATCATCTTCTAACGGCAAATCTTTAACTGCAACAAAATCTGGATATGAATGCAGAAAATACTCAACTGCTGGTGCAAACTTAAAATTAGGAAAATAAAAGGAAAATGTTAGAGAATGTAAGGCAACACTACAAATAAAAAGAATCTACGTTTCACTACATGGCCATAAGTATCCAACACCCATCCCAAGAATTACATGGTGGAGGATTGGGAGCTCATTTAGACGAGTAACTCAGCAGGGATCAGCAACTTCAAATATGGCGTGATCATCAGATGCAGATATACTGGAAAATCAGTTTGTTAAATCATCTCCGCCTTGCTACAGATCCCGAAATCAACTGCAAGCAATTTAATTGAAAATAGAAACGTCAAGGAAGTAAAAGTGCGGCAGCATGAAGTAGTTGATCGAAGAAACTGCCTAATCGCAGTAGCCGAACCTTGAAAAGGACAGTGAGAAACATCTAATGTCTGCCGTGATCATTCATGAATTTCAAAATGCATTGGGCGTCATCACTAGCAGGAGGACTGTTCGAGACCTCAGAAACCTTGGCTTCTCAGATGTAGGGCAGGTCATGAACCAAATATCAATGACGATTGTCACCCTCAGGGTACTGCTCACCTCCATTTCACTATGGAAGAGTTAAACATCAGATTTGGATTGATGAACCTCGCTTCATAATTTGGTAGTCCGATAGACGCGTTTGAGTCTCGCAGATGTCTGGCAAACATTTCTTTACTGACTGCACTGTGGCAACTGTTAAGTTCAGAAGCAGAGGCATAAAGGTATGCTTCCATCTAGGTCCTTTAACGTACTTAATAAAAATTCTTTTTCTTAAGCTATTGTGTAATCCCGAGTTACATGTGGTTAATTTTTTTTTTTATGGTACAAAGTTGGGCATTTTGCCTTCGATAATTTTGTAAAAGCTTAATTTTACTAATACTTCAAATCAATTTACCAGGTCACGAGGGTTTAGCACCTGTCCAGCTCAGAACATAATCCTGGCATGCTGAGCATTGTTGGAACATTTTGCAGTTTGTTAGAGTAATAATATTTCAGGCAGTGGTTTGGCAGTCTTCGGACAGTTAAACAGGCCCTCCCTTGAGCTGCCAATTACGACTGGCACCTTTGATTATCTTCGTTCGGCACTGTCATTCAGGTGGTCAATGGAAGGAATGAGCAGGACCCTGAGGGTGTATGAATTAAACCAAGGCCTCAATTTGTTCATGAGAAAATTCAAATACATATTTCCAACCTATCAAACATTGTGACACATCCAAACCGTCCAAGCTATTGGTCTACTACACCATGCGACTCCACCACCAATTGTTACGTGCAATTTGTCTGGAACCAAGGCTGCATCGACATCTCCACGGAAGCCTATGTCGTACAGAGCAGACGACCTGTTGTTTGGACAGCGCAAAATAGTCAGTGATGCATCAGCCGAACAGGCCTTCCCAACGCTTGTCAGGTGAGCAGCTTGTCTCACGTTAAGCACTTTTGTTCTTCTTGGAGTAATTGTCTTCAGAAATACTTTTATCGACGGGTATTCTGTCAACAAAATAAAAAGACCTGACAGAGGTCTTAAGCTTAACGCATGGTTATTATTTGTTGGTTTTTTTCCAAAGAGCTTGCTTTCTTTGATAAACTGTACTTTTGTGGCCTACTTATGTGTACATTATAGTCCCTTAGTACCTTGGCTGGAAAAAATGAACTGTGCAATAAAAGGGCAGTCCGATAATAAAGGTATATGTGGTTGCATCAACAATATACTAACGCGCACATTTGCTCCAGCGTGATGTGACTGTCTCATGAGCTTTGCAGGAAGTAAGGTGCATATCATTATTCTCTGTTCAATGAGCAATGTCATAGAAAATGATTCCAAAATTGAGGTGCATGGGGTTATCCGATGTCTTCAGGCAGGTGGAGAAAATCAGAATGACCATCGCAGCAGATTAAGGAATATCTACTGGGAGAACGTTTGAGTCTAAAAGACGTGTCTATTTGGTGCAGGAAATTCACAGATGGACGAATTGAACTGCATGATGAGCCAAAGAAACAAAGTGGAAAACCAAGATCCGTGCACACATCGGCTTATTGTGAAGTGGTGAAAGGTTTGATAAGACTGAAGAATCAAAGAGCGTGAAACTGTTCAACAAACTGGAATTTCCGAGAGCACAATACATGAACTGGTCTCCACACATCAAATCTGCCCATTGTTTGACAAATTAGGCGCTCAAGACATGGAGCAGCCTTCATACAGCTGATCTAAACTCTACTGAACATTTGATGAATCAGAATCCAGATTACGTGCCCAGCCAAATCATCCATTTTCCGTAGCCCGACTCGCTGGAGCTCTCATGGACTCTCAGGAGGTATCCGGATGCTTTTGGCCATTTGGTACATTTCATATTAACTCTTACCTCTGGAGCTATTTCAAGAAACTGTAAATCTTCTCCATGATATTCTCGTGAGTTATCCACAGAATGATAAATTCTAATTGAATCTTCCTCGGTTACTAACCTTACAAAAGAGAGGTAGAAGAAATGGCTATTTTATTTGATATTGTAAAATCTAAGAAACTTGCTATTTTTAAATAAAAATTAAAACAAAAAAAAAATTATCGTCCATATTAATTACCGTAAAATGTTTCCCCTGAGCAGCCTTACTCTTGTTTCTAAATCTACCTTAGGACCGTCTATTACTTTACCATCTTGCCAACATTCACTGGTAGTATGGATGCTACGCATCCTTTCATCTTTTACAAAAAGGAAAAACGTTTCAGTTATATTTATTCAAGCTTTCTTACAAAGCAAACCAACACCCGTATCACTCACCTTTATTCAGAAGCGGAGGAAGACAATCGTGGATATAGTGTTTAGCCATTTGATCAGCACATGCATCTACAGGTGCAAATGCCATCAATTTTTCCAGAAGACCATTCAATTTGGTCATAAATTCTTTTCTTTCAGGAGTTTCCTTATCAGAATGAGCAACACCAACATGGTTTAAGTAGTTACACGGAAGGGACTGCCTGAAATCCAGATCTTCTTCATAAGCAAGTTGGAGAGCTCGAGGAATAAGCTTTTCTAAGAAGTCACTCCAAGTGTTACGTTGAAAAGTTGACACTGTGATGTGTAGCGAATATGTGTCATCAGGAGTTGAAGCCTGGTGTATGATTCCACGAGGAAAGTAGAGGAGATCTCCAGGTTCCAACTCTATGTTTAGTATTGGTTCATCTAGATCAGCAGCAGTGAAATTTTCTACAAATGGAAATTAACATTATACATTACCTTTGTTTAAAAATAAACTCCACGGAAAAATTCGACTTTATTTTTTTTTTTTTGCATCATAACATTAATCCAGGTTAATTTTTCCCATCCTCCTGCAATTGAGACAGTTGCCATTCTTCTGGAAATTCGTGTATCAGTTTCCAATGGAATACAGGAGTTTCAGAATCGCAACGTCACACATTGCAACAAGCGTTATTAGGTTGTCAGGAAAATTACAGGGCATCACATTTCATATACAAATATGAAAACCAGAGCAACAGTAACTATAGCGATTTTGATAACAGTGAAGGGGCAGTTAGAATTAAATGCAACTGCAACCTCTGCGATATACAACCCTATGTATTTAAACCACTGAAACTGGATCTTTTGCAATATACAGCATACAGAAATTGTAGAGGTTCCTCACCACAGCATGTGCAAGTAACCTTACGACTTCAGATAGGCCTACCTCATTCCTTCGGCACTTAACATATACTGAAGTCATTGTTCTTGAAGATCACCAGCACCAGGTGCATTTAGAGTTGAAACAGATTCTAGTTTCAATGAATTTCATTTTAAATGACCTGACTTCCTTGATGGTTTCTGGCATTCGGGCAGAAACTGGTCTTCCAGGGCATGGGTCATCTGAAAGGTCTTCATGGCCATCACGAAAGCAACCAAACCACTCAAATGTACTCATGTGCGGGATAGGGCATCGTTCCTGTAGGCAGTTTTCAACGGTGGTGGTTTCCATAGCCAGTTTATCCATCTTTAGGCAGAATTTAATGCAAGCCCGTTTTTCCATATTCTTTCTCGACGATACTTGCTCACATGGGTTGCTTAATATATGTCTGAAAACGAATCCCATTACCTACTAAAAAAAAAAAAAAAAAAAAGAAAAGAAAATCTACACAGCTGCAGGGCGACTCAAACTATCTTGACATGTTGAATTTATTGCCACACAATGTAGAATCAAAGCGAGACTAGAAAGCGATAGGCGACAAAATTCCCTCAGGTTCTCCTGGCACAAAATGACATGTTCTGCTGATTCTTCTGGGAGGACCAGAGGGCAAATTTTCAATCTTCCGAGGCGTTTTTCTTAGTAAATTATTAGGATAAATATAAAACTTTTGAATGTTACATAATTTATTAACCTGGATTAATAATATGTTATGATACAAAAAAGCTGTTAATTTTTCCATGTAGTCATGAAATTTTTATCTAAATCGTTTAGGAAACATTAAAGTTGATCGTTCAGGTTTATAAGAATCACCATGTAGTCCCATGAAATAATGATTGAAGTTGGCTAACATTTGAATAAGTAGCACCTACCACCAGAGAATCCCTACCTTTAAAGGACAACTCTAAGGTCACATAAATTTATTTAAACCAAAATATAAGTGCATTAATTACATCATGGCATATTTAAAAAATTTTTAATTTGAACTCTAAACGTGTGAAACAATGAAAATTCCGAATGCAATTTTGTGGGATGCCAAACTTGGTGACATCAAGGGTTAAAGGAGGACTCAAAGCCTGCACTGCTTAAAGGGAGTTTAATTAGGTTACCATGAACTAAAAGTAACCTTCAATAGAAGCTATGAGTTAATCTTCTCCCCTTACCCATGGCAACATATTGGATCAGTCACCAAGATAAAATACCGTAGATGGATTTTACGTGTCAATCATGAGTAATCTCACATGCAATGTATTTACAGCAGAACCTCCTTATAACAAACACCGATTTAGCAAAATTATCTCTATAACTTAATTTTTCTGTGATCCTAGTGAAAATTTTATTGATTTGATGCCTTTTCAACCTTCATACAGCATAATCTTTATAGCGTAATTATCCCTATAACATAAGGTTTATTTTAGCTCTCCATTACAAAATTTGATTCTCGCACTTACAAGGGACGTACACATAATTGTATGATGCATTTTTTTTTTGCGCGCAAGCATACCTTGGAAGCGACAGCATTGCTTTCAGGTGAAGTAGATTCATGTGTATTGTTGAGTAGTGGAAGAATGAAGTTGATAGGGCATTAATACACATACACACCGCTTTAACAATGGAGTCTTTGTATCGCAATATATGCTCAAATTATTTCATTTTCTCGATTTATTTAGAAAGAAACAAAATTTAGCATTTTCTTATTTTGCAAGCATCAAAGTAGCACCATCTAGAGTAATGTACAGGTTATTTCTAAATGATCTCCCGTATTATACATGTTTATTACTCAAAACCTATTACAGATTTTAACGTGATTTCTTTTTATTCACAAAGAAACACTCAAAAAGTTTCTTAGCCTATCTTAAGAAATTTCAATGTGCCCCCCATTTATGGCGTGAAGGACGTCAAAGCGAAACTTGATTTCCTCTCATGTTTGGGCTAGCATTTTGGTGCGGTTTAATGCATGATCGAGTAATCGGACCTTTCTTTTTCACTGAAGACACCATTACCGCTGCAAACTACCTAGATATGCTGGAGAACTACCTGATTCCACGGGTGGAAGAACTGCAGCCCAACAGTCTACCAACAAGATGGAGCATCTCCTCACTGGGGCCTGCAAGTTAGGCAGTGCGTTGATACGAACTTTCCAGGATGATGGATTGGTAGAGATGCGAACCCTCTGGATTTTTTCTTCTGAGGATATGTGAAAGACAGAGTGTACAAGACCAACACTGATGACATTGAAACTTTCAAGAATGGATTAATTGAAACAATCGCTGAAATCGCCCTCGAAATGCTAGCCCGAACATGGGAGGAAATCAAGTTTCACTTTGATGCCATAAATGGGGGGCATGCTGAAATTTATTAAGGCATGCTAAGAAATCTTTTGAGTTTTTCTTTGTGAATAAAAAAAAATTATGTTAAAATCTGTAATAGTTTTTGAGTAATAAACGTGTATAATACGAGAGATAATTTAGAAACGCCCTTTATTTCAATTTGGTGTGAATCTGAGGTACATGTTCGTGTATTCCCTTGTTAGCATAACCCAACAGCCAACAAATGAAGTCAAAAACCAGATTTTGCATCACAAGCTCTGCCTAATCGGCTGCGGCTATAGTGTTAGGCTTATTTTATTGGCAAAATTATGAAAAGTTCTCGAGAGCAATGTTATCGCAGCAAGCTACGCATAAGGCACTACACAGCAAGAATGTGCGAGCATGATAATGATTCCTATGAGAATCAGCACGAGAACTACTGAAAAAGTTGTCGAAACTCGGAAGAATTTTTTTTTATATTAAAAATATTAATGTTTGTTGAAATTTAGGAATTCATTTTTGTGAAATGTTAATTTTACTGAGCCAGAGTTTAATAATAATAATAATAATAATATACACTCATTACAATATTATTTTCAGTCCATTTAGCTTTAAATTTTAATTATTTCAGTTCAGAAAAAAAAATTTACAGCAATGGCGACCAGCATGACTTTAGATAGGCAGCGATGTCAAATATTGAAAAAGTTTTGTTCTTTATGTTATGAAGCATTCAAATTAATATGAAAATATTAAATTTTTACATATAAATACTAAATTTATTAATATAAGGTGTCCCAAGTTTTACATAGAAAGTTGTGTTGCCTACAGGGCAATGTTCGCAGGCATGTCAGAGAGCTGAAGGCGGGATCATATTGGGTGAGGACGATGCAGGAGTAGGATGCATCGGTTCAGTAATGAAGAATTGGTCGATTTACGTAACTTTTATGGAGCCGTGGATAGAAACAGACAAGCAGCAAGAAATGTACCAAGATCGGTTCCCAAACGGATGTCTGCTAAGTAATCCATTATTTGGACAATTGCACTGCTGTAGCACCCCAAGGTTTGATTTTCGGACAACCTAACTTGTTAGTCAAGTTTACACCCCACAGCAAAACTTGTTAGTCATGATCTGAGAGAACAGCACATAAATTTTGTGTGAGAACAAATTTTTAGGCTCATCCTGTCTTCATTAACTTAGAATTATATTTTAACAATTTATACATCAAAACCATGCAAATTTAAACACCACCTCCATGCAACGTAAATATCTATTTAGCAAAACGATTTTGCCGATCCCTTGAATTTCGTTATAGGGAGGTTCCACTGTATTTATACTGAAGCAAAGACCAAATGCCTCCATTAACATCAAGTTATACTCTGTTAGAAATTGCTTTTGGATTTTCCATTTTATTTTTTTTTTCGAGTTCAAATTAAATAAATTTTAAATACACCTTGATGTTATTGATGTATACTAATGTTTCGATTTAAGCCAAATTATATGTGACCGTTGAGTTGTCCATTTGATTAAAAATAATGAAACATTTCTTAAACATGCACATTTTGTCAAGACCTTCTTTTCTTTCTTTCGATCTCTAAATTTGACAAATGAAAACCGGTCTTTCTGTGCTAAATGTGATAAATCAACAGATACAAACAGCTATTTCTTTTTATGCTCACCACTGGAAAATCTTGGCAGAGTTTCAGACACACTCCTTAAATAATATAAAAAAATATTTTTATATATTTACTATAAATAACTTTAAGAGGAGAATTAAATCAAAACAGAATACCAGTCCCTTTGGTTCTTTCAAACACTTTCATACCTTGGATTGTAAAGTTTCCAACGTTTTCTACCTTCTAGTTGCAATACAAATGCTTCAATGTCATCATAATGAGGAGCAAAGCCCTGTGAACCAGCGGGTGTTAAGTACCTAGATCAAAGAAATTATTTACTTCAAGCAATTATGACAATAATTATTAATATATTAATTATATTATTTCGTACGTACTACAAAAAAACGAGCATGTTAAAGAAGAACGATTCTGAAACAACTTTGAAATATCATAAAACCCTCAGTTGCATCTCTGATCATACTCTATATCCTGTATGTGCTCGGATATATATCACATGCGAATATAGATCGCACCCCCAAATTTAGAGTAAGTTTTGGTAAAAAAAAAAAAAAAAAAATTTTTCACCTTAAAATTCAAACCAAATCATCTTGAAACAAGTTTATTTACATATAAAACAAAAACAAAGCTGTCAAAACCCTTTAAAACCCTCATCCTCAATGTCACCATAAAGTTCATTCCATCTCTCCTGGAATTGCCTCATCATTGTCCCAACCCCAAGTACCACTGTCCTCCTGATGATCCCACTCTAATTACAACACCGGGTGATACCACAGCCTAAGAATAAGTCTGTAAAGTCTCGTTTTTCATGTGTGACCCTTTTTGTACTGCGCATGCGCGAAAATCCCTAGCGGCCAGTAGGCTCTTTATAGCCAGTTTAAAGAGTATTGCCATATCATAGCTAAGAAAATATCCGCGTTTTATTATTATAGTGGCCACTGTCTTTATTGATTTATATCAATTAACAAAATTTACATAATTTCCATGAGGAGTTTCATTTCTTTTGAAATTTCAAAAAGAATTATTTAGCATTTCATTAAACTTTTGATATAAGCAAATGAAACATTCGGCACATTGCTCTTTTGATAGGGAAAATAAACTTTTTTTTAAGCTTTAAGACATACAAAAACGAATCCAGAGAATTCCACAATCTCGTTGTTCCTCAAGACAAATTTTCAATATTAGTGAAAAATGCAGAAAAAATATTTCAATTCCAGTTTTATGAAAAAATGCATTTATGTGGTATTTAAAAAAAAAACTGTAAATCTAATTGGGGTAAAGGTTCCTCTTCCAGTTTCTTGTACTGTCTTTAAAAGCTTTATGTTGAAGCTATTTACTCGTTTGAGAATATTTTATACAATTAAATTCATAAATCAAGAATTAAAATCTGGGGGAAAAAAACCCAAAAAAGCTGCTACATCTATTGCATGAATAAAAAAAAATTAGAAATTGCATTAATATTATACAGGGTGGTCATAAATTATTAAGCACATTTTGACAGTGAATATTTTATTAACCAAGAAATGTACACACTTCTTGTGAACATCATTGAAAAGTACAACTCAGTTTTTTTCCGTAATATTCCGAAGTTACAGCACTTCCACGTGTGCTCCTGCAGTGACTCGCAGAATATCCATTCGATATTCGATTTCACGCCATGTATTCCGCAGCATTTCAGGTGTCACTGTTGCAATGACGGCCACAATCCTTTCCTTCAATTCATCAAGATCACGCACTTTGATGAGTACACGCGGTCCTTTACATATCCCCACGAGAAAAAATCGAGTGGTGTGATGTCAGGAGATCGCGGAGGCCATGAAATCGGCCCCCCGCGGCCAATCCAACGACCAGGAAATTGTTCGTCCAGGTATCGCCGCACAATCGTTCCCCAGTGTGGCGGTGCACCATCCTGTTGAAAAATAACATCTGGTTGTCGTTGTTCAAGCTGCGGTATAGCATAACATTGCAGCATGTCAAGGTACGTGATGCTATTCACCGACTGCTCTGTAAAGAAGAATGGTCCCAATCACTTCATTGACAGTCGACGCGCACCACACATTGACCTTTGGACTGTCTCTAACATGTTCACGGACTTCACGAGGGTTCTCTGATCCCCAAATGCGACAGTTGTGTCTGTTCACACGCCCAGAAACATGAAATGTTGACTCATCTGAGAAAGCCACTTTATCCAAGAACGTGTTGTCCACATCAATTTTGTGCAGAATGAGCTCCGCGAATGCAAACCGTTGCGGTTTATCGTCGGGCTTTAGTTCCTGAACAATCTGAACTTTGTGGGCATACAATTTCAAACGCTTATGCATCACTTTCATCACCGTAGATCGTGGGACTCGCAATTCCAAGCTGGCGCGCCGAGTCGACTTCGTAGGGCTCCGTTGGAACGCATCTCGCACCTTCTCAATGACTTCCTCACTGACGGTAGGCCTACCAGCACCTTTCTTGTGGGCTACGCTTCCAGTGTCCTTAAACTGCTGATACCACCGCTTTATGGAATCCTTTCCAGGAGCAGGTTGTCCATATTCCAAGCGGAATTGCCGTTGAACTGCTATCACGGATTTCTGCTCGTGAAACCAAAGAACGCACATTGCTTTCTGCTGCACGGTCGCCATTTTCGCGTTTTGTGTTCCTACGCCAAACAGTGCTGCCGCCTGGTGGTGATAGTGACACCTGACAAACTGTTTGAGTTGTACTTTTCAATGATGTTCACAAGAAGTGTGTACATTTCTTGGTTAATAAAATATTCACTGTCAAAATGTGCTTAATAATTTATGACCACCCTGTATTGTATATAAAAACAAAAATTAGATTATACATAAATATTTTTTTTCCCTATGCTATTCAAAGTGTTAAAATCTCTAATAAAATTAACAATTTTTAATTCGTAAATGAGAATCATTTAAAGCAATAAATAAATTTTAAAATATTATGCTGTTTTGTTTATTTATCAAAATTAAAAGCAAAGTTTTTTTTTAAAGAATTCATTTAAATGTATAAATCGGAAAAAACAGTTTATATTGGCTGAAACACTTAATGTTAGCATCGGTCTCCGCGATGATAGCGCACTAGCCGCTTGGTGCGCGAGTGTGCTGATGATATCTAGGAGGTCACAGTTACATCAAAGACGCCGCCTTCGAGTTTACAGACTTGTTATTCTTAGGCTATGGTGATACCCTCGGCAAAAGAAATTTAAAGAAAAAAAGCTTCTTTTCTTGTGATACTTCATCACAACTTAAACAGGTGCCACATTCCTTATCTCTTACTAAATTAACATTTAACAAGAGATTAATCCTCCCGAGGAAGGTATAGGAAAACATCGGAAGCCCTTAGGTCATCTAATTTTATCCTTTTATCTCACTTTTTAACCTCCTTCCAATTTTTTTAATCGAAAAATTGATTTTCTTGAACGTAGTAGTTAAAAAGTTTAAAAAGAGCTCTATCTTCTTTCGTTTCTCATCATTTCCGATCGAATGCTATATCAAATGCCATATGTCGCCACAGTTTTAAAAACCAAGTGATTGCCACCCCCACAACTCTGACCCTATTCAGACAATTTGGTCCAAACTTCATATAAACTTAGATTTTCCACCAGGTGAAAATTTGCACTAATTTTTTTCTTTCCGGAAGTTTCTCCCCCATGGTCTGAATAGCCTACATTTCAATTTGCATCGCAACCGGTTCATTATACTGGGTTCTAGAGGTGCTGAGTAGGCAAACTTATTTTATAACCACCCTATATTCTTATAACTTCTTTATCTGGGAGGGGGTGTAAAACTCACAGCCAAATTTATTTTATTACCATTTGAAAAAGATTGCCTTTTATTAGCAGTAAAATTTATATCAAAATACACAATTTCATCTTTAATAGCTCAACATTGATTCGAAATCTTTTATTTTAATGATTCTAAATATTTTTCCATCCATTCTTCTTAAAAAGGGGCGAACATGTAGCGATTTAGTCAAGTGGTTGACTAAGTTTCGTTTGACTAAGTCAACAACAATCTTAGTGACGCGCGAAAACGTGATCTCAAATCCTCAATCGTGATCACAAACACGTCACGCTAATTCTTGCATCGCATGCGCAAGGAAAGTTAAAGTTAAATATTAAATTGCCTTGTAATATTTGTAAAAAATATGAAAAATTTTTCTTTACTAACCTCTATAAAAGGGATGAGATTTCTATCTTTATTTAAATCCAATGTAACTGAAGCCACGTCCCGTCGCCTTAATCTCAGTGATGACGTATTCTGAAACGCATTCTGATTGGCTGCTTTCGCTTGATTAAGTTGTCGTTGATCTAGTCAAACGAAATTTTATAATGACTAGAGTCAACGGCGATTTCTTCGTTTCACCCACCTTTAGTCAAATGAAAACAGTCACTGTTGACTAGATCAAGGGTTTTCCGTTGACTAAATTGCTACGTGTTCGCCCCGCTTAAGGCTTTCCAGAATTTTCCAGTTTCACCGGATTTTCACGAAGCTATTCTAAATATTCTTAGGTTAATAGAGATGATGTATTTAAACAATAGTATTAAAAGTACCGGGTGTTTCAAAAATGACCGGTATATTTGAAAAATCAATAAATCAATGAAAAATCCATAAAGAAATATGCTTGGGACAACAGTAAATTTTCAGGCAGACAAACTTTCGAAATTACAAACTGTATTTCTATCGCTGCCAGTTTAGTTTTTATTGATTTTTCAAATATACCGGTTATCTAGTTATTTTTGAAACACCCGGTAAATGTTCACATATTTGCCGCAGAAATGTTCAGAAAATTTCGGAAAAAATAGCCTAATCGGAATCGTTATAGAACTGTTCAAATCTTCTGTATTTTATACTTACACATTGGCACCAACACAACTTCCAAAATATTCTTGCAAAATTGAATTTAGGCGCCAAACAGTTCTTGAAAACGTTTGAGGATTTAAAAATCGTACTGAACAGCCATTCTATAAAGAAATAAAAATAATTAAATAGAAAGATGCAGTCAGATTTATAAAATGTTTTTATATCATCCCAACGCATTCAACAATAATTTCAAATATCGTATAAAACATCATTGGGTTATATAAATCTTGGGTTAAAACCACATAGGTATAAGCTATACCAAAAGATTGAAGATGAAAAACAAGTTAGTCACATGAAACAACCTTAGGCCTTCCCATAATGTAACAGACTACGCTCAAGGGGAGCAATATCCTCGAGATATGTCCAGAAAATAAGTTCGTGCAGGCTTAAAAAGGTGAGTAAAGCGAAATGAGTAATGCAATGTTGCGTGAAAGAGAACGGTCTTGTGAACGAATGTGGGATGAGTTAGCTCAGTCGCTCGACTAATACGGTTAGGAAATGACGTTCTCCAGTTCTGTTCCAGCCACCATCATTCCCAAGCCAACTCGGATCATTGTGCTCGGTGTCATTCCGTTTCAAGTCAATGGACAAGAAGCAGAGTGGTGACTGCAATGTTGACTGCAGGCGTGCACCTCCTTTACGACAATGCTCGGCCTCTTGTCGCTCGTGTTACCACTCTGCTTCTTGAGCAGTTTGGATGGAATGTTCTGCCCCATCCACCCTATAGCCCAGATTCAGCCCCTTCCGACTATCATCTGTTCCAGAAATTAAAGGAGAAATTAGCAGGAGAAGGCTTCAGCTCTGACAAGGAGGTCAAGGAAGCAGTCAACAACTGGACAAAAGAGATAGCGGCAAGCTTTTACAAGGTGGGGATTTCAAAGCTCGTTTCCAGGTATACAAAATGTATTGACATCGGTGAGGATTAAATAGAAAAATAATACATATATTGAAGTACAATTTTTGTACATTTCATATTTTTTTTCAATAAATATTGATTTTTTAAAAATAAACGGAACTTATTTTCTGGACACCCCTCGTACAAATGCGATGAAATCCATTTTACCTTAACTCCAGAGAACTGAGACAAAGCTAAGCCCCTAGGTTGATGAAAAATAAAACCATTTTGTTTTTCCAATTTTGCTTCTATTAGTACAATCTTTAAATCTTCTATGCTAATTCTCGCTTAATTCCATTACATCAAGAAATTGTTTAATGCACATTTCATTAAGAAGCCATTAACAACTTTAGATCCTTTAGTGTATGAATAATAGTCTGCCATTAGAGAAATACACAATTCTTTTACTCATTTTTTTTTTTTTAAGGAATGCTAAAATAAATAAGAAATTACCTTGAAATAGTCCCACACAACAGAAGCATATGCACGGCCATCAGGGTTATGAGTTTCTCTTTTACCATTGATGTATGTAGTTATATCGATATTTTTTGTAAAGTATAAAATTTTCTATCGAATAGAAAGATTAATATTAAAACTTAAGTGATTTTAATTTCAATAGCATTTAGGAAGCACTATGGATGGTTACCTCTCTAAGAATGCCATCCATATCACCACAACTGAAAATGCCATTGAAATAGCTTGGATGATGACGTTTAACTAACAGTGGCTTCTTTTCCCACATCTCACTATCAAATTAAGAATAGCACATCTTTAATTACTAAGGATTAAAGTAATGAAATTCTATAAAGCTTAATGAAAGTTTCACCCAATGAGAACAGATTTATTTCAACCAATTCACATTAAGCAATAAACTTGAAGATTTGCTTTCATTTCCAGCCAAAGATCATACTGTATTTCCATGCGTTTATTCCACTACTCCTTTAATAAGACATATATTCTGAAAACTTTTCACATAATCTCAACTACATGTATAATCTGCATTCCGAAAATTTTTTCCCATAATCCACATTTTACAGTAAATTAGAAAAGCCCAAGCAGAGAAATCGGGAATCACCATGCTACATGTCTGCAGCAGTTCAGAAAAAAGTGTACGAAAACCCAATTGGTGATCTGACTGTTAAATTGTTTCGTATATTTGTTTGTATTGCAAATACAGTGCAAATCTCTACCCAATTTTTGCTTGCTTGCAAACACAAGTATCCTATTTTCTATCAGATTCTAAGAGAAAATCTCAGTCGTGCGATTGTCTCGTCTCGTAAGCTTTCCAACCCTAATATTTTCTGGGATAACTCCACCATATTCAATTTATTTCAAAATAATTACATTGTGACATTTCATGTCAGTGAGTGTCACATGGATCCAGCGGAGAACGTGTAGGAGCTTGTTTTAATTATATAGACATAAATTATGGGGCAGTTTTAATACTTTTGTGTGATTTCGCTCTCTTTATTTCTCACGTCTGGTGTTTAATTCTTTTATAATATTCATTGTTTTTATTCAGTAATAATGTATTTTAAGATATTTTATTTTCGTTTTAAAAGGCCGTTGTCAGAAAAAATTATTATTCGTTTTAAGTAATTGTTGGCGATTGCTGTTCACGACGATGGTCGTGCAACAGGACTCGCCATTGTTACTGAGAAAAACATTGTTTCCGTGATATTTTCCGAGAAACTTTGCAATCTCGGTGTATCTGTGTATTGTCGGGGTTTTTATGCATTTTTGGTTCTTATATTTCTTTTTTGGCTTTGAGCAACCGCTGCGAATGGATGTGAAATAGGCAAGATGGTGGGAACGCCGGAACGTTCGAGAAATGTTTTAGTTTGTGCTCGCTAGCCGGTTGCTAATTATTCTGATCTTGCTGTACTAAATTATTGCACCGTATAGACACGCTTTTACCGGCATGCCAGAAAATCTGAGGTTCACCAAATTTCCTATCTCCTTTTTCTGGTTCCTAAACCGGCATGCCGGAAAAAAGTGAAGAGGGCCGCAAAATGTGAATATTTTTTCAATAATTATTAATTACATTGTGTTTATAAATCCATTTGGGTGGATTTCTAGTTTCGTGCACACGTTTTGCCAAATTTTCCTGTTTTCCATCGAAAAACCACCCAAATTTGTGGATTTCCAGTTTCGTGCACACTTTTGGCTAAAGTTTCCTTTTTTCCACCGAGAACCATCTAAATGGGTGGATTTCCAGTTTCTTGTTGCGTTGCAAAGTAACATTAAATTACGAAGTTTATTCTTGTTTAGGTCGAACGTAGGATGATTATATTAAAAGGTTATGGACATACATAATATTAGCTGTGTTTGATATGCAGCTTACAAATATTACAAATTAAGTTAAACAGGAGGAACATTCTGAAAATGAGAAAACAATGCTAAATGCAATGAGAAAACGCTTGACAAATGCAAGCAATCCAAATACCATCAAACAAAACAAGAAAATGAAAAAAACGGGAAAAGTTATTCGTCATCTGAACGATCAGTATCACTCCTTTCACAGTATGTCAAGTTCCAGCCTGTCCTGTTGTCGTTATTTATATCAAAAGAAGGGTTACCGGTAATAGCCCCAGAATTTAAATCATCTGCCATTGTCAAACTGAAGTAGAGCACTGTATATTTTCCTATATACAGTGCTCTAAAACTGAAGAAACAACAAGCGTCTGCTAGTGAGGGGGAAACGCAATTTTCTGTCTCGAATTCTCTGGCATGCCGTATGAAACGGGGTTTTACGGCCCCCCTGGTCATCTTCGATTAGATGCGGCATGCCGGTCAAAGCACGTCTATACGGTACACAATGTTTAATCGAAAAAAGTAATCCGGGTCCATTTGAGGTTCGATTATGAGAAGTCCGACGATTCTGTGTTTGATCGGCGATTGCAATACGACACACCACTGAAGACAAGCCATTAAGATGACATTATCGGGCGAGTCCGTTCTGCGTTGTGTGTCCGGGAAAACTTGTGATTTATGCTAAAGAAGTAGTGCAATTATAGGATCTATTAGAGCAAGTAAAGCAAAGACGAAATAATTAACTGGAACAGTTGTTCGTTTATATCGGAGACTGTGCATATAGAGATAGTTGGAACTGCGTAGCTGAACAACAGAAAATACGTATTAATGAGAGCGCGTTGCACTTGTTACAATAATGTTATTGCATAACTGTAGTATTTATAATGAATTATGGTAGTTGCTTAGTATACAGTAATAGTTCTAAGGAGAATCTTGATAACGCAACTAGGCTAAATTTCAGTATTCTATGCAGGAGCTCGTGATCCGAGTATTAAATTGATTAGGAGTTGCACACTTTATCCGCGTGGGCGTGCCTGTTGCTCCCGTCGAGCATAAGCCTCGTTTTGGTCACAACCACCGGAGTGCATGTGAAGCTGCACTATTGAGTCGCGAACACATTGAAGTGCTAACTGGGGGTTACTACGGGCCTCCCCTTATGCATAATTTAATTAAAAGGTCCATGTGACGTGAGCAAGCGTCCATGTTTTGGTACAATAAGCACTGCCGGTGTGTACGTGGAACTAAACAGCAGCGTAGCTTTGTTCCTTTTTGAGGATCCGCCTGCACAGCTGAGGTGCGTTAGTGTTGTCGCACATGGTCTGTCTAATACGCTAATTTTAATGAAAGTTTTGGTTGATTAGTAATGCAGGTACTCTGTTTCTGTGAGGGCCCTCTACAGAAGTAACCTTCTGTACAGAACGAAGAAGATCAATGCGCGGTGTAAATTGACATATTTTTGGTTATGCAGATTTATATTGCACCTTTTCTTGAATATTTATGTCTGTGTCGAGGAATAGAGATATTTTAAAGTTTAATTAATTGGCTGCTGTAGAAGTTTTCTTTATAATTTTAAGATTCACATACCCGTTTTATCAGTCCCGAACCCTTGACACCCGTCTCACCCGACACTAGTTATTGATACCTTATAAATAGGTGGAGGGGTGTCACAACATAAAGTTACAATAAACTGCTTTAAACTACCATATAAGTCAAGTTCCCCCCCCCCCCACATTTGACTTATGCACGAGTCGGAGTTGATGAAAGTTCTTGAGGAAAGGGGGGGGGAGGAAGTCTGAAGCCATGCCAAAAGTGCGTTGGATCAGATTTCACACTGTAGCAGACCGCATACTGTATTACATACAATTACTGTATCATTTCGAAAAATAAATTGTAATGTAAGTGAGGCTGATGAAAACTAGACTGCAGACTATGTGGATGACAAGTATGAAAATGAAAACTTTCATCAACTTTTGGAAATTCAGATCAGATGAAGAAGCTATGTTATAAGGATTTCCCCCACCATGCATTTGTTACCATAAATTTAATCATCTTGTAATTACACAAAAACTGCTTACAAGTAATAGATATGCTGTATAATACACTTTTTTCCTCTCAAGTGTTTAGAAAATTTTTTTGCCTCAATTTATGCTCAAGTCATGCAGTTTTTCCAGTTTTTGGGTTCAAAAATCGGGGGTAGACTTATACACAAGTATATACGGTTAACTAATTAATTTTGTGTTATTTATTGACGCAGAGTATATTACAATCAGCATAATTTTACATCGATCTGTAGCAACACTCAGTCAATTTTCAGTTTCAGAATTGGGAAAAGGCTTACTGAAAAAATGCAAAAACTAATTTTAACCGATTGTAAATCCAATGTTATTCGAGGGTGGAAAAATTAAAATAAGTGCTGCTATTTACTCTTTTTTTAAAATTAACATCGATTTTGGACTTAATCTTCTTTTATAGCAATTATCAGTCAATTATATGATCCAAAATCATAGATGTTAGCTTATTAATAAACAGTTGAACACTGGAAAATCAATTTTAATCTTTGAATCCTGTGTTCTCCTCTATATAACTATAATAATCTAATTTCTCTACATTCCACATTTAATAAAAAAAAAAAAAAAAAATTGTTAATGCGTTTTTGGTATTTTATTCCTTTATTTAAACAAAAAGCGATCTTAATTTTTCCAGTTCGGCATGCATCCTTGATGGTCGAATTGAAACTAACTATTTGATCTGATAAAAATGGATTCCACTTATAAGTGCCATATCTCAATTCCCTGACTTGGCTCTTAAATGGGTTCAACTGTATTCTAGAAAACAGTCGAACTTTCTGCATATGATGGCATTAAAACTTTGTACAAAATCTGCCCTTTATATAGTCATTTTAAGAACATAGTTTAGTCTGCGAACTAAACTCACAAAAATACGGCAAATAAAATTTAATAGGACTTTTTTTAACATTTAAATTGGGGAGGGAAAAAAAATACCACTATTACAAAACGGTTTCATAATAAAATGCTAAACTTAAATAACATTTAAGAAATTTTAAAATAATTCATTAAAGTTTTACATTTATTTCATCACTAATCGACTGATAAAATAATAAAAGATAAAATTATCCAAACCTAACCATCTTTGGATAATCAAAATTTCAAATAAAAAAAATATTGAAAATAGCATCCACAACTTTAAACTTATTACATCACATACATTTCATTTAAAACCCGTTAACCAATTATGGAATTATTAATTACTTATTTAGATGAAATGCCAATACTGAAGTCTCGCTAGTTTGAGCTTTCACCTACTTTAATTTGTGGCGAAAATTCTTATCAAACCATCACTCCAGGAATTGGGAGGAACTGCAGTTCTTATTTTTTCTGTTTGCTTCTTCCCCTGCACGAGGAAACAAGCTAATGAAGGAGCAACTTAAAACCTAATGTCATTTGGCCTGTAATGTCATGTAATGACGTAAAAAACAAACATCATGATAACAAGAAAGCATGCTTTTAGGACTAATGCCTCGACAATGAACTGTGGCCAAGGCGTTAAGTACGTCTCTTCCTTCATCAGACATTCCCTAATGTATAAGGTAGAAACAAGCTGAAAAAGGAAGAGCGTCAATTCCTCCCAATTCCCAGCGCAACAATTTGACGAGAATATCGCCCCTGGTCGCAATTTGGAACTTCTCTTCCATAAAAATATTTTTCAATTTAACATAATATGAATAAATTTGTTCTCATTTTTTTAAAAATTAAATTCAATAGTCATTTCTAGACTCTAAAATTAAATAAGAAAATAAAACCCAAAAAAATTTTATTTACTTGAAAAATTTGTTCATAGGAACCGGATGGATTAGCCATTGGAAACATTTTGAAGCTTCTGATGTGCTATTCATAAGATGAGGACTAGAATTCGATTTTACAGCCTTAAAAAAATAAAAGCATTGAACTTTAATTTAACACAATAATACTCAATAAAATTTGGATCATTAACAAATCCTAAATGAAATTATCATACAAAGCACAGAAATCTTTTAAATCATTTTCTATATTCCTTCTCACTCTAATTGACGGTGTTGCTTGTGTTAAATGTAAACAAGAGCAGAGCTGCTCGGAAAGTGCAGAATACAGAATGCAAAAAAAAAAAAAAAAAAAAAAAAAAAAAAAAAAAAAAAAAAAAAAAGATACAGAAATGACTTCGACAATTTCACACTGTCACAGTACCCCAAAATGGATGAAATACTTTGAGACGTGCTGTTTATGCAAGGAAAAACTCACACAATGGTTTGTGATGGTGAGACTGAAGTGTTTCTTTAGCAAATTTAGTCTAAACAATGGTTACTGATGAAGTTTTGCATAGTCTAGTACACAATAAGCTTTTTCTTCCACTGATGCCACCGTTTTGAGCATTTTGGAAAGATCAGACTTTTCGGTGCTGCCAAATGAAACTTGAAGTGTTTGGTCAAGCATTGGAGGTTGTGACCAAGAGAATGATGATTTTATAGTAAAGCAAAATAAACAGAGTGCATTACTCTATTTTGTAAATGTTAAATTATAAATTGCTATTGACATTTAATGCATTTTAAACCTAAATTTACATAACTTCAGCAAATTTTATTGTACAGACGTAGATGATTCAGCTGCATAAGAATTGCCTACTCTATTGAATTAATTACTGTACTTTATTTATATTGCATAAGTCCTTAAGAAGTAGCACAAAGAACATTTCTAGCAACTAATACTGTTTAAATGCCTTTACCTTTAATTCTTTATTATCACATTCTGATAACTGAAATATCTTGGATGGTTGTTGAGAACTTCTTGCAGGACTAGTAACAATTGAACACCGCTGGTCTTTTTTCTTTTTGGGAACGGCTTTAGGAGTGTCGTATGGAACAGTGCTTCCAGAAGGTGCAGCGCATTTTACTACATTCATAAACAAGAAAATTTCATTCAAAAATTAAACTCATTTCAACTGAAGCCTTAATGTAGTCTGGGAAAATTGGCCCATGTCATTAAAAAACTGCGAACTAGCATTTAAAAAGTAATACAGTCAACTTGCGTTATAACGAAATTACTGAAATAACTAAGTTTTTCGTAGTCCTCGTTAGATTCGTTAAGAAAAAACAAATGCTTATAACGTAAAACCGGGTAAAACAAAATGATTTTTCAATGACACCTAAAGGAATGTATAATAATTTTACCTGGTATAACAAACTAAAAATGATGTCATATATTGGGTAAGATAATGATTTATCCTAAGTGCAATTCACATGCAGTTACTTATTTCACGTAACGACTCAAGAGTATGAGCGTGTCGAAATGAAGTTCTTTGTTTGCTTGAAAACAGCCAATAAGAAACCATACAAGAGTGGAAATACTGGAAATTGAGAAAGATCGAAAGGGAAAGCAAGAATTTACTTCTTCAGATTACAATCGTTGATCGATGACTACAAAAACTAGAAGGAAAACTCCTTTTAGAAAATACCACGTACTGAAAAAAAGAGAAAAAAATTCTTATAGAAATATTAAATGCCGATAAAAAAAGCACACGTTAGAAAGAAATTTATTCGAAAGTCAATGAACTTCGTTATAACGCAAATTGACTGTATTTTCCAAACTGTTTTCAAGAGTTATTCAATCTGTAAATTTATCTATGCAATTTTCAATACTGATGCAAGGGAATGGAAAGTAAATATATCACAAATAGCTGTGTCATAACTAATACCGTAATTTCACGTGGATAGTCCGCCTCCCAGATAATCCGCAGGATAAAAAAAAACAAAAAAAAAACACCTTTCCTGTAAAACTTTTCTCAGAAAATCCACGGAATATCAGAGTTCAAGCCCATGTAAAAAGTGGCTCATTTCAAACCTTTCTCAAAGTAGTAATTTAAAATAGTAATTTAGCTAGTAATTTTATTATTTACATAGCCATCTTCATTACTTTTATATATTTAATGAAACTTTTATAAATTTATTATTTAAATGTGTAAATCTCATTTTAATGAACGAGCGCAACTCCTTATTTCTACAGCAGTGGCCATGATTCTATCAATGCACTCACTGGTAGGTGCTAACCAATAGCAATAGAGAGCATTCTATGACATAACATCTTCAACTAATCGTGAATCGCCAAGTACAGTGAATTCCGGCCGAGTGAATCGCCGACATTAACTTTTTACAGTGCCTATAGCAAAATAATAATAGTAGGCACTGCTTTTTAACACGTTTTTTTTCTTAGTAATTTATGAATGAAAAGTTATGTCACTGGTTAATTATTGTTCCGTGGGGTTAGAGTATTAATTTCAATGTTATAAAGAGATTGAACAAAGACTCGAAATCGGGGTCTCGTCTTTCATAGAGTATTAATTTCAATGTTATAAAGAGATTGAACAAAGACTCGTTAATTTAAAACCATCAATTCAAAGTCCATCGCGTTTTTATTTACAGCAGAGAACAAAATTTGCTTGCTTTCATTAGGGATAATGCTTCGATGTGTCGGCAATTTTACAATTATACTTTAGCGTCTGTTTAGAGATTTTGCTTCATGGATATTATTCATGGATTACTCTAAAGTAAACAGCTCCACTGGAATGCATCTCCCGTAACAAGTAAGAGCTTTTGAATGAAAGCACTCATTTTTTTTTTTTCTCAACGCTCTGACAGGGATCATTCTGTGAAACTAATATTGTATCTTTCATAACAGTAACTGACAATCACTTTAATTTTCAATCATAATTATTATGAGGTTGAAAAAAAAAAAACCCAGGAAAATGCTAGGCCGTAGCCATCGATAAGAACGAGGCCAGGGAAGAGGGAGGACCCTGGCCGTAGCCACTGGATATGTAAAGGTTTAATGCCCTGACGAAGCCTTCAATCTTGAAGGCCTCGATAAGAAGGACCAGTCATCGGTGGCTACAGCTAAGTCTTTATTGCAAAAGTTTTATTGATCGTTAATAATAAAATCACATTCGACAGTGATCGATCATTAACAAATGTTCATACTGATTTCCAAGCAAAAAGATCGGGAATCACGTGACTGAAGTAGCTCAGAAAATATGTGTACGAAAGCTTAATCGGTGATTTAACTGTTTATCTTTTTCGTACATCTGTTTATATCACAAGTACAGAGCAATCATTACTCAGTGTTTATTTGCCTGCAGTTGCAAATTTCCAATTTTTTATCGAAGTGTAAGTGAAGGGAAAATCTCTAAGCTTCGCAATTGCCTTTTGTCTCCGAAGCTTTCCAACCCTAACATTTTCTGAAATAACTCATCCGAATTCAATTTATTTATAAATATTTAGATAAAGGTATAATAAATTATTTTAAACTAACTAATCAATTTCTTATTTACTGATGAAGAGTATAATTACTTTAAACTAACTAAATAATCAGTATAATTTTCTGATTGCGGAATTGGGAAAAGGTGAAACGAAAAAACGTGAAAACGGCGATTTCGGCTGCTTGGAAGTCAATGTTACTCAAGCGTAGTGAAATCGAAATAAGTATTGTTATTTACTCATTTTTTGTTCAAAAAAAGCATTGATTTTTGAATTAAATCTTATTCTGAAGCATTTAAAAGACTGTATAGGATGTAAAATCATAGATGCCAATTTATTAATAAACATTTGAAAATCGGAAAATGTCTTTTAAACATCCGCGAGTGTGAAATTTCGTAAGTTCTGTCTACATAACGGCAACTCGTTATAAAAAATGGATTTGTCCCAACATTGCCATCATATAGATGGAGCACTGTACTTCATAAATTACTATCAGAAATATATGGGCAAATTTGTGAAATATATTATTTTGTAAACTTCACCTATTTCTGTTACTCACAGCCGCCGCCATCTTGTGGACGTCACTTTATAGGTTTACCATTTATTGCAATTTGGAAAAATTTGTCCCCAGATAATCCGCATTGCCATTTTTCAGATGAAAAAATACAGATAGTCCGCGGACTACCCGCGTGAAATTACGGTAATTTGCAGCACAACACCACATTTCTATTTTACTACAGCAGAAAATTATCCTAACAACAATTAGCAGCAATTGCTATTCATAACAATAGGCCTAGAGTGGGTTTCACAAACTCCTTGCGCCGTGCGGATCCAGGCACAACACTGCATCTGCCTGGAGCGCTACAAGGCAAACTACTTCACATTTAATTTGAACCAAGCAGTTGACTACTGCACGTCATCTGCAGAGTAGGCGAGGAAGTTCGAGTTGAATCTGGGCGCCCGCAGTGGCCTCAACCTTTCAGAAAAACTGAATTATATGTAAATTCTGGGAAGGCAAAAGCACGTACCACACACAGATATAGTATTAGAGTTAGTGGCGTTTTGGTGAATGTTGGTCAACTCCATTTCAATCGAGAATAGAATGAACAGGGCAATCGGACAATAAAATTGTTGTGACTTGTGATGAAGTCATAACCACTGTCCAATTGGATTGCAGCAGCAGATGCAGACATATGTTGTGCCATTTTTTTTTCATGAAACGTGAAGCGTTTGCGGTTACCACCAACTATCTGCTACTTTTGAAAGCGGGTCTGCTAGCATTTTATTTGTGAAACCCACTTAACAGCAAGTTGCTATTCATAACAAAAGGCTTAATAGCAATTAGATCATGACTGCAATCAGTCTAACATCTTAGGCATTGTTGGGATGATATTCTAACAGATGACAACAGCAATATTTGTACATAAAACCAGAGATCCAGTTATGCATCTTAATATGGACGATATTCATTTTTGGCTCGTTGATTAAATTGATGGATTTCAAGGCTCTAGCTAACTACCTTTGCAATGTTTGGAACACCAGAGGTGTGCTTTAAATCTTACTAATCTCTAACAACTTATACCATATAATGAATATTTAACTTACAATCTGAGTGGTGGTGACGGAAATGTTAATTTTTATAGTACTGGTCACGAGCGACACCAGCGTAGCTAGATTCCTGTTGATGTATAACATTATACTTTGGTAATGAAAATTTCCAACTGTACCATTAGAACAATTTTGGACTACTGTTGGACTAATTTTGGCCATCTTTGAACTTATCAATCAATTGGTGAAATCACTCAATAAAGCTAGTCAGGCATCATACCTATTCAACAAAAGCAGCACTGAATTTAATTTTACAATGAAATGGAATGAAGTCAAATATTCTTCAGGATGTATTTATACATTTGGAATAAACGAGGTGAATACGAGTTATTACTATCACTACTTTAAAACCAAAACATTATAGAAATTATGGATTACAGCCATTATGAGAATTGATAATTTGTTCTTTATATCCATGCTTGCTATAGGGAGTCTCAAAAAGACAGGAAATTTTGCTACAGAGCTCACATTTCGAAATTTCCCATCTCTTATGTGACATCCTTCATGTCAGAGTTTGACTAAAATATTTGATATGATTAAAGAACATCATTTACTAGGCAATTTTTCTTCTTTTTTCGCAGTTACATTTGGATAACTTATACTTCGTGTAGAACTAATGATAGGAGGCTTCTTTAGGGTAACACATGATCTTGTTTCCTTAACATCAATGTTCTATTTAAAAAAAAAAAAAAAAAAAAAAAAACAAAAAAAAAATGCACCAAATAAATATTTTCAAGTATGGGATTATTTTATATATTCATTTATTTAAAAAATATATTACTTTTTTTGTTAAATTGGTGGATGTTCTCCTCCTTTTTTTCTGAACAGAACCATTCACTGGCGAGTTCTTGTTTTTTTTTTCACTCCGAGCCTATAGCAATAAAATCATAGATAGAAATTTCAATAATAGAAATTTTGATATCTGTGTATTTAGTATACCAGCAATCATACTAATTCAAGATTCATTAATGACAGAAAATGAAGATAACATTTAAAGAAACATTAACAAATTACATGGGCGTAGCTAGGGGAGGGAACCACCGGGTCCAGACTTATACAGTGTTCACACTATAAGTCATGGTAATTTTATACAAGTTTGAAGTAAACAGTGCTCCCGCTAGCCTATTTTAGGAGGGCGCTGCGCCCTGCCGCGAGTGTATTGCGCCCTGCCGTGGGTGTATGCGCCCTGCCGCGAGAGTATTGCGCCCTGTCACGAGAGTAGTGCGCTCGTTCCCAAAAACAGTGCTTTTCCGCGAAAATAGTGCTTATCAATTTGCTCTTGCTCTTCCATGTATCCTTCGCCTGATTTATAAAACAGAAAGCACACAATTAGGCTTAGCCCTGCCCCTGCCCCTCGCCCCCCTTCCCCATGAGATGCCTTGACACTGCTTGATGTGCCCTCTTGCTGCAGTTGACACCCTGCCCTCCGTCAATTTTAGTGGGAGCACTGGTAAATCATGTTCACACTTTATCAACAAATTCAGGCTGCAAAATCTTAATCACGATCAGTTATAATTTTTGCCAGTAGATGGCAATAGTGGAGTTTTTGGCGATAAGCACTTCACCGCTGACCCAACCTTCTCTAATTATAAAAATAACTTGGTTTCCTTTGGTTTCTTTCTTGTTTCAGTTCATAACCAATGTTCTTGAACAAATAAAGAGTTCCTTCTATGTTAATTATTTATGGCACAACGGTGCAATTAGTTCATATAACTTGTATATAACGGGATTCTACATAAGGCCAAATTTGTAATTGCAAGTCCACATAACAGTTTTTTCCGGAAAATAAAAACTGCAGACATGAGTGAGTTTGCAATTTTTATTTTCCGAAAAAAAAAACTTCGTTATATGGACTTGCAATTATGTAGAGTTATAAATTTCGCATTATGTAGAGTGCAGTTATATAGAGGGAGCACTGTATATATAAAATGAAGAGCCGTATTTCCGCCACATTATGAAAATCCTTGGCGAGTGGCAAGCGCATTGGATTCTGGGGGCTTGACTGGTTTTGAACGTGTGTAAAGATTTTTTCACGTTTCACTTAATCATGTTCCATTCCACTACGTTTCTTATCACGATCAGTGAACTGTAGTGTGAACAAGGTATTACAAACAGAAACTGAACACTTATGGGAAAAGACTACAGGTAATCCTCATTCTACGCCGGGCATACGTTCTTGAAACTTTGTCGTTAAACTGGAATGTTTTTAAGTGGGGACCATTTTCCCATTGACTAGAATGATAAAAAAAGAAGGTTGTGTTTGAAAAGGATCTTGAAATTATGTTAAGCCTTGAGCGCTCAACTTCAATGCGCCTTAGATATTTTCTTTAATTTTTTTAGGATTTTGGTTGGTTGTATGCTATGTTGATTCAAAAAGGTGTGAAGAAAGTTTGAAATTGTATACCTCGGTTTTTTATTTGTATCGTTTTCTTGGTTTTCATTTGCACAAGAAATGACCATTATGATCACAGTGTAAACAAGTTTTCACTGAAAACAAAACTTGGGTGAAAAAAACGCACATAACCACTCGTATCAACTCTCGTTCTAAACTCACTGCGTCAACAATTAATAAACTTTCGTTCTGTGCAACTTTCATTTTCATGTTGCCAACTTAGCGGATCTTACACAAAAATTTTACAAAAACTCGCTAAAATCTGCTGAATTTTAATTTAATTTCATTAATACAATTTGAATTAACTTGATTTTAGTGAGAAAAAAATTTTCGTCCATTCTGCACAAGTGTTATCATTAAATTGAGGTTTTGTCTTAAGCAGAGGATTCGGTTCCCTGATTTCAAACGTCGTTAAAGCCAAAATGTCCTTAAATGAAGTCATATAAAATGATGACTACCTGTAATCATTCCAATTGTTGTAGGAACCTTGGGGCAAAAGAAAAACATTGTTCTCGGAATTGCTTCTAGTCTCAAGTACTACCTAAATAGTTCATCGGTCTTTTGTTAGGACTTGAACCTATAAACCCTTTTATGACAGTGTCTCTAATATGAGATTTTCCATCATTGAAAAGGTTCAATTGAAAATATGCTCATGAAAATAATCTTAGCAGTATAGTAGGTAAATTACAAGAAATGATAAACATTACCACCACCGAGTTTCCATGAAGTGCTGCAAAAGCCGATAACTTTCTCCCTTTCATTTCATCTAAAAGAAATGAGAAAAAAAAAAAAAATCTTGAAAATCATTATGGTCAATAGTTTTAAACATTAAAAAAGATCAAAAGAAGCAATTTGTTTGCCCTCAATCAATAAGCCCTATATTGAGCCAGAAAGACCATAGTTACAGACCATGATTCTCTTATCAACTGAACGAGGGACCTTCATAAGATTCCATGAATCATACCAAAGAAAGATAAAAAGACTCACTAGATTTGATGGAAAATTTAACCCTTCTCTACATATTTAGAAGATTAATTAAAACGTTTTTTCAAGCAATGTATAAGCTATTGGAGGCCATCTTTGTAGAAGCCTTCATTTTGGCTGTGTAAGCTCTCCACCCCAGAAATGATCTCATCGTTGTCTTGGAAATGCCTTCCACATAGTGGTTTCTTCATTCGGCAAATGAGGAAATAGTCGCTGGACACAAGGTCAGACTGTCGTGGAGAAGGAGCATGCCCTTGCTCAACTTACCGTGAGGTTTATTTTTAATGGCATCCTGCAATTTCTTCATGAGGCCACGGTAATAGTTCCACATCACTGTTGTGCCTTTTCTAGCATAATCAGTAAGGATTACCTCTCTGGAGTCCCAAAAAGGCACTCGGCATCACTTTTCCAGATGAACTCTGGGTCTGCGAATTTTTGGGGGATGGAGATGACGTACATTTCCATCGTTTGAATTTGCTCTTTAGGGGTCATAATGATGCACCCAGCATTCATCTTGCATGACGAGTTCGTAAAAAAAATAGTTCTCTGGGCCTTCATGCAAAAGCTATAACGTTCTTGATCAATGATTGCTTTCTCACCAGTTTTGCATTGGGGTTAGCAGTCTGGGAATACAACGTGCTGCAAACTTTGTATGTGAAGAATGTAATTTCTACTATCTGACCAAAATCACAGTGTGATCGTTTTCAGTTTTATAATAATTACAGAAATTTATTACTAAATTGTTAAAATTGAAAAAAAGATAAATTATTACACAAACTATTTACAATCACTGAACAAGACAATGTTTTCTTATACATAAAACTATATAAAGAAGACTATGTTAATTCTTCGGTCATATGTGTAAGTATTTTTTTTTTTTTTTTGTTTTATTAACTATTTGCTGGGTATGATATCCGGTGTTGACGAAATTTAAACTATGGTTTACAGTGAGACGAGTTATTTCAATTTCTTCTAAATCATCAATATACAGGTTGGGCCAAAAAAAACTCGCCACTGAAAATTTCTAAGTCCAATGGAAATGGTCCACAAAGGGGTGAGCAATTTCACTGGACTTAGAAATTTTCAGTGGCGTTTTTTTTTTTTTTTTTTTTGCCCACCCTGTACATATACCCTTTCCATTTGTCACTTATCGATGTTGAATGTTTTGATCACCTAATTCAACGTTTCTCCATTTCGTTTCTCAACAGGAACAAAAACATTTGCTGTCTTCTTAGCAAATTCCTCCTACTACCCATTTGGTAAATTTCATTATACGTCCTCTTTCAAAATTTCTTTTGACAATTCATTTACCTGCAAGTTTTTACCAGGACCTCCAGTTTCATGCCCAAAAGAGTTATGACTATGTTCACCATAACCTCTCTGATAAGTTGTCTCAGTTTACTTCACAACAGGCATAGCATGCCAAATTTGAGACAATCATAACATCTTTTCATTACGGTTATTCGACTCGCTCTGCTTTCTACGCTCAGCTCCAGGTTCCACTCCCTGAACACGTTGCCATGGAAATTCCCTTTTTTCTCTTCTCCTAACAATAGACATCCTATCTAATCCTTTGCTATAGGCAACGATTGCAAGGACGAGCCAGATCCGAACCGGACGCAAAATGAAAAATAAAATAATAAAACTAGTTTTAACGACATGGGGTAAAAAAAAAAAAAAAAAAAAAAAAAAAAAAGAAATTTCACACAAATTTGATATTAATATAATATCACAAAGGTGTTGTTTTGTTATTATTTTTTGGATAATAACTTATTCATTTTCCAAGAATTTTTTTGGTAGACGTCACTTTTCGTGCTGATTGTATGTAAAGAAAACACGATTTTGCGTGCATATTGTAAAAATTTCACTTTATTCAATAACTGTAATTTCTTTAACAATTTAGTAATAAATTTCTATAATTATTATAAAAAAACTCAAAACGAAGTGTTACGAACCAAAATGATCCTCTCTTCAATATTGATACGTATTATCGTTAAGACAAAATCGAAATCTCTTTGGTCGCCATGCAATAATCTTTGTAAACATCGTTACCTTTACAAAGATTCGACTTCTTGAGTAGGCGTAGTTATAACGGTTGGTCAAAGTTTGTTTTTTTTTTTTGTTTTTTTTTTTATAGTTGATAGAGGAGATGAGTCAGAGTAAAGTTAATAAGGTATTAAATCTCATCGAGGCCTGAACTAAACGGAATTGGAAAATTAAATGCAACTTTATGGGGAATTTTCGTTACGGGAAAAGTCACACCTCTGAGCTTGTCACCCCATTTAGCTTCCGAGTTAATTAAGAAAATTTAATGGATCATTTTTATAATTTGCTAAGGATTAAGTTGAAGCACTCTCATTATTGAGGTGTTAATTCTATTTTTACTTAAAGATATCAGCAAGGAAACATGAATATTAAAGGTGAAGGTGAAAAATATTTCAAAAGCACAACCTAAGCCTATTTCTCAATAATAAAATTTTGTTGATTATTTAAGCTCGGATTACGTTAGAAGCGCTCATTATTATAATCGCTTACCTATTAACTTCCGAAATACACTCTAACGATTTTGTATGCTTATTTGGGTCAAAGTCCAGTTTCTTGTTGCTTTTGTTTGCTTTTACAGTTGCCGTTTTTTGTATCTAAACCGCTGCTCACATAAAATTTTTAATATTTGGAACCACGTGTTGTTGTTGAATGGCCGGAACTCATTGGAAGTGGAGCTGGAGTGAGTACTGCTCTCGACCAATCAGAGCGGTTCAGAAGTGACATCACATGTGACGTTTTCAGCCAATCAGAATTTATATTACTATCACGTTTTGCCGACAAATCGACCAATAGTGCTTCATTTTGTTAATAGATGGCGGCTCGGTATTCCTCGTGAGTTTGTTTACGTTATTCCGCTCATCATCAATACTACCCAAAAGCCGAAGTGGTTAATGGCTTACTTTGTTTAATTAGATATTTTTACATTATTATAAGAATATTGAATCACTTCTGTTGTTGGTTTGATGGCGGAATATTGCCGATAACAGATTATTAATTTTGAAAAAAAAAAAAAACTCCGTGCTTTACTAGAAAAAAAAACCAGGTAATATAACCTTACCTGACTACACAAATTAAAAAGGAGGATGGAACCAAGTGTAGATGATAAAAGCACTATACATGTATTCGATTTCGCATTAATACCTAAAACTGATGAAGAAAAGATTAATCAAGTATTTAATTCAGTTAATATAACATTTCGATATTCCTTTTTTATAGTACTTAAGTGTTATTTCTTTACTGATAATGTTTATTCTTCTCCTCCTCCTCCTCTTCCTCCCTTATTGAAATTAAGGAAAGAGAAGGCACTTTTGATTTAGGAAATGGATTCACTACCGGTAAATAATATTTTTTTAAATTAATTTATACATTTCATTAATTTTATTTTTTCAAATTCAAGATCAGAGAAAGGAATCGCTTTCTAGAATAATCTTCGATATGAATAATAAATATATCAATGGTTTACATCATATAATCAATGTTTTATGACAGATATAATGATATGAGGTATCCTTATTATGGGGTGATTTGCCATACTTAACAAACAGTAGTTTCTTATTGGCTTTTACACAATTAAAAGTGATTTGATTAAGGTTTTTGTGACTTCCAATTGGTGGCTTATTATTACTATGGCTAAATATAAATAAGAATTTATGGTATTTTTGAATGAACTCCATGTGTCCCATAAAACGTATAGTCAGTTGTTGTAGCTCTCATCATAAAGTCAAAATTGTTGTACATATACATCCCACTTAACAAATCAATTCGTTTTGACGATACTGCATGTCATCTCGCAATATCAGATCACAAGAATCAATAAAACTGCTCAATAAAATTTGTTAAATAAGACTTTCGTACACGTACATATTTTACAAAAACACATTTAAGTCTCATTGGTAAACTCCGTATATGCTCGTGCATAAGCTGACTTCCGATCTTTTATTCCAAATGTATGAAAACGACATGACTCGAGAATATGCTGAAGCTTAGGGACTGGATTCAGATTTTAAGTGTTACCGAGATTTTAAGTTTTGTGTTAATGAAATACATTTGAACTTGGATAATGATCACAGATAAGACAATGTCAAAGTTAAAATGTTTTTGAGTTTGGTCCTCAGATTTACATGTTGAAATTTCACGGTTAAGACAAGTGAATTCATAAGAAAAGAAAAAGTACCAAAAAACTGTCGATACAGTAAGGAGAAATAGTGTCTTTCATATGTTCACAATAGAGTTTACTCAATATACAGTCAGACCCACATACTGGGTGATTTTAAGTACACTGACAAACTTTCAGGGGATGTAGTATGGGTGATTCTAAGCAAAAAAAAAGTCCACATGAACATGGGTCCTAATTTGAATGATAACAGAGATATGAACAGAATTAAAAATGCTGCCACCAACATCAACAAGTTAATAACTCAGATTCTCTAACACCTAGATTAATGAAATTTAGGTGAATAAGATATATACAAGTGTGTGTGCCATTAAAATTTGATCGAATTCCAATGAGTAATTTCTGAGTTACGCTTTCAACATCGTAACACGTGCTCACATGTGAGTGCTAACCAGCACGTGTTACAATGTTAACTGCGTGACTCGGAAACTACTTGTTGGAAGTCAATCAAATTTAAAGATACACAGTTTTATGTATCCTATTATTCTCCCAAAGTTCATTATTCTAGGTGTTAGCGAACCTGAGTTATTAACTTCTTGATCTTGGTGGCAACATTTTTATTTCTGTTCATATCATAGTTATCATTCAAATTAGCACCCATGTTCCTATGAACTTTTTTGCTTAGAATCACCCATACTATACCCTAAAAGTTTATCGGTGTACTTAAAATTCACCTTGTTTAACGAAGTCTGTTATAACGAAAAAGCGGTTATAGCGAAATGATTGAAATCACCAACCATAAATTATTGAAATTCTATACAAATTTTGTCCCGTTAAACGAAAATACGTATATAAAGAATCATTTTATGGCCTATTACACAGCTTTTATTAGGAAATATTGAAAAATAAAAGTTTTTTCATGTCTAAATTTAGCATTGGGTTATTTAATTCGATAGGAACAGAGAATGAGGAATGCAGTAATAGAGAAACATAAAATAGGAAGCACTTGTTACGTGAATACTGCTATTGCCTAACTACACAAGAAAGTCAACGTGTCTGCGACTCCGACGATGGAAAAAAGAAAATGTTTAGATCTTGATACAAAATTAAGATCATCGGAAGGAGAAATGGGGACATCTTGTTTTTGATTATTAAAACGCTGAAAAGCACACAAATCAGGTTTTTCTTTATTGAATATAAAGAAATTCCACTTTAAATACAAATAAATTCGTTATGTCCACTATATGTTTATAAAGAAATATGGTTATAATGAACAAATTTGCAGACATTTAAAAATACATTATAAATGGGTTTGACTGTATATATACGTTTCGCATGCTATGCATCCTTCATTCAGTAGGTGACAATTATCCAAGACAGAAGCAGGGTACCGATAGCCAACTTCAAAATACAAATCTGATAGAGTACTTTCAATGGAAGAATTATTGTACTTTTATGTGAGGGGTTTTTATATGTATTCCATTTCAAAAAAAAAAAAATGCCATTTTCGAATATGGAAGTCAACTTTGAAATGGACAATGGAAACCCATTTTTTTAATGATATTTTCAGATTGTACACAATATTTGAGAAATGTTTTATTTTTGTTGTGTTTTCAATTGATCCAACTGCTTAGGAGATAGAAGCAATAAAAGTGTGGTGTATTTGGATTCTAAAGAAAAGGCAAAAAACAGAAATTGTTCATCAATTTAAACGAAAACAAAGGTTGACAGTGTGTCTTTTGAAAAACTAATAATAATAAACATAAGGCTGGTTTGATAGTTTGATGATTTCACTTCCATGTGAGGGGAACAATACTGCATTCAGAAAGGTCTCTGCAACATCATTTACAGATGCACATAGATCAAGAAGTACATGTGTTTGAACATTTATTACAACAATATTTATTGTACAACCATTGCTTTGTATTACTATAAAAATGTTATGTGCAAATAAAAACATTGCTCTCCATTTTATAATCCATTATGTTTAGAAACAATTTTTCTTTTTTTGGCTTTTCTTTAAATCCAAATACAGGACACTTTCCTTTGCCTCTATCTCCTAAATAGTTGGATCAATTGAAAACACAAAGTATAAAACATTTCTCAAATGTTGTGTACAATCTGAAAATATCATTAAAAATAGGGGTTTCCATTGCACATTTCATAGTTGACTTCCATATTCGAAAATGCATTGGGTGTTTTGGAAATGGAATACACATAAAAACCCTGCATATAAAAGTACAATAATTCTTCCATTGAAAGTATTGTTATATTTATATTTTAAAAGTTTGTTATTGTTTCACTTTAGGTGAGACACTCTGTATAATGACTATTGGATATTACAGAACAATTTCATTTCTTCCTTTTCAATATTTAAAAAATTGATCTTAAAGTGATAGACCATGTTATTTTGGGATATGCAAGGCATCCTACTCAGAGTTCCTGCCTCCTGAGTTAACCATCAACGCCACTATCTATTGTGAACCATTGACTAAATTGTGGCATGCTGTTCAGGATAAGCAACCAGAAAGAGGAAACTATGTTCGACTTTTTCATGTCAACACATGCCTGCATAGGGCCAAGTCATCAAAGCAAAACTGGTCCATTTCAGTTGGGAGGTTCTGGACCACTCAACTTATAGTCCGTACTTAAGCGCTTTAAGACTACCACCTATTTGGTCCTTGAAGAGATTTCTGAATGATCCAATGTTTGAAAGGACAAGGAACTCAAATCTGCCATGCGTCGTTGGCTGTATTCACAGCTGACTGAGTTCTACTAGCAGGATATTCTGAATCTGGTGCAGTGTTGGGATAAATGCGTAAGATGCGTAAGTCGTTAGGGTGCCTATGTGGAAAAGTAGATAAAGGCATGTCGTTTCAGCTGCTCTTAGTTTTTTACCTGTATGTTTGTAATTTTCTTTGAAAAAATAAATTACAGTGTTAATGTCACTCGTTACTTTATGATATCTCCTCGCTAAATATATGAAGGGTATTGTCCAAAGCATTATTAAAGACATCTATACTTGTAGAGGAAACGAGTGAAGTTAATGCTGTCACCTCATTTCATGTGTGACTTGCTCAGAAGCCTAATATGAACTTTTAGAGATCATTTTCAGAAAGAAAAAAAACCTCGGCTTAAACACGAGTATATACGGAACAAGCAGTGTGTTACTTGTGATCACACATGAAGTTAGAATTATGGGTTGTGAGGAAATTTTAGGTATAAACAATTATGTTTACTTATTTTCATTATGGCTTCTTTTAGACAGCAACTAAAGGAATTGAATTGTAATTTAGAGTCAGCAGAAAAATTTAGGAAACTGGCTAGGGTAAAGACCAAAGTAATGAAGGCACAAATCAGCATATGAATTTTTTAATGACTCAACTTTATTGATTGTGTAGTTCTTGTGAAAAGTATTATTTAAGTCATTCAAGGAGGGGTGTAAGTAAAGAAGAGAATGAAAGAACACATATCCTGCATTAAGAATAGAAACTTTGGAATTTCAAATTTAAAAGAAGGATATTGATAGTGTACAAATTTGTTTGAATTTTTGTACACAACATAATATGCTAGTTTCTTTATTTCCTAAGAAATTGTAAACAAAGGGCCATCCAATTAGCTACTGATTGGAGCCCGTATTGTAAGCATATTATCAAGTAATTTTCTGTTTGTATATTTTCTAGTTTTTAGCTCTGTATATATTTCGATTTTTTTGTATTTTGTAATTCAATATTATTGGCTGTGTAAATTCTATATTTTCTTATTGCCTGTCACTTGCTTATGAAGGAGGCATAGCCTTGAGAATGTAAATTTGAGTCATTAAAGAATTTTTTATGTGGATTTTTGTTCTTAATCATAGTCGACACGAAAAAATTGTTTACGCTTCAAACAAATGACTACTACTGCAATTCAAAGATCACAAATACACTTTCAAAACACAAGTATAACCGTCCCATCAAACACGAAAACTTATGCCCATACACAATACAAAATGACTCTTAGGAATGGAATAATTCGAGAGCTGCCTGTATTTATTACAACAAAAAAGTATCCTTTGTACATCAAATTTTATTAGTCCTTTTTGGCATTGCTCTTTAAATTTTAATGAAGTTAATCCAGTGATCTGTTGAATTTACTGATGAACATAAAAGAATATTTGATAGATAATGATGGAATCAGATATATTTTTTAAAATTATAAGATAATCAAACCTTAAGAGATGAGCTTTCAATACCACCTCAATCACTTAAATCATGTAATCCCTTTCAAGAGTAATTAGTTTCAGGCAGGGGTGCCAGGAGAGCGGGGAAGTGGAAAATTTATAGGTAGAAAAATTATATTTAATGATTATATATGGAAAACCAGTGAATTTACATTTAAATGAAAGACAAAATACGAATAAAAGAGTAAATTGATATTTGAATAAATACAAGGGGACATCAGAAAGTAATGCCATTTATTTTTGAATGGAGGAAATATAGTTGTGTAAAAGTAAATGTAGCCAAGGCTGAGTACATTGCATAACAAGAATTTGTTCCTTTGCACGCACATTGTGCTATCAGTCATTTTACAAACTGCATACACGATCGCATCGTCTACAATGGAAGAACAGCGAGCTCTTATAAGGTTTCTTTTTGCATCAGATGGGAAACTTTGCTGTGTACAGTGCCGAATGCCTGAGCTATTCCAATGTGTTCAAATGGTGTAAAATGTTTTGGGAAGGAAGATTAGCCTTGCCGATAAACAGCGTTCTGGGCTGCCTGTGTCAGCGGCAACACCAGCCATTATCAAGGGCACTAATAACACAATCGGAGAAAACCGTCGCATTTCCTTGAAGGAATGAATGAAAGGTTTCACATATCCTCTGGATTTGCATGGGATATGGTGTATGAGAAGCTTGGATACCGCAAAGTCTGTTCATGTTGGATTCCAAAAAGTCTGACACCAGAAAAGACCAGCAACAGAATGGCGTGCAGTCTGCAGCATCTGCAGCGGTACAGGAGGAAAATGTGTTTCTGAATGGCATTGTCAGAGTCCTGGGTCTTGCACTTCACACCTGAGCCTAAAACCACAAGCATGTTGTGGAAACATCCACATTCTCCAGTTTGCAAAAATTCAAAGTTTCTCTTTCAGCTCAGAAAATTATGCTTACAGTTTTTTTGGGTTATTATTGTATCCTACTTGTATAGTTCCTGGTCTCGTGGGTCAACAGTCAATGCCTCTACCTATTGTGAAACGTTGAGTCAACTACGGTGTGCCTTTTGGGATAAGCAATCAGAAAGAGGAAACGATGTTTGACTTCTTCATGACAATGCACGCACGCATATGGCCGACGTCATCAAAGCAAAACTGGTCCATTTCGGTTGGAGGTTCTGGACGACCCAGCTTACAGTCTGGACTTTGCCGGCCCCCCCCCCCTCGGACTATCACTTCTTTGGTTCCTTAAAGAGATTTCTGGGTGGTCACAGGTTTGAGACTGATGAGCAACTCAAATCTGCCGTGTGCCATTGGCTGTATCCACAGCCGATGAAATTCTCTAGCGAGGTATTCTGGAACTAGTGCAGCATTAAGATAAATGCCTAAATCGTCAAGGTGCAAAGTGGAAAAGTAGATAAAGACGTGTATTTCAGCTGCACTTAGTTGTTTACAAATTATGTTTTGTAATTTTCTTTGAAAGAAATAAATGATGTTACTTTCTGATATCTCCTCATATATTTTATGGTAACTTCTCTTCTGGGTGCACCCTCCCCGACCAATGTTTCTGTAGGCACCCGGGTTTCAGGAACAACATTTCATTGAAAATATTTGTTTTGTATAAAGAATGATTCATAAGACCCTATGGGTTTTGGTAGTCGATAGAACGGTAACCAGGATAGACAGAGCAGAAACACTAATATCAATGGATAAGAGAAGCTCTCTAATTTTGTACATACTTTAGAGGTGTTTTGTATGTCCACTGTTGATGACACAGCAGACAGTGAAATCCTGAATTTATTTTGGACATCACTCTTCTAAATATTTCTAATCATTTCTTCAAATCATCATTTCTCTGACGGCATTGTAATCGACAAAAATCAAAGAGGAATACATGAAAGGGAAATATTTCGAGAAATATATGTTGGATCAAAAAATAAAAAAATGTGTTTAAATTTTTAAAAAGCTATACAACAATACAAATCGACCCCCCCCCCCCCCTCGGGAGATGGGGTGAGGGACTACATTGAAATCTTAAATCAAACTCCCTAATTTTTAATGCAGATTTAGATTCTTCAACATAAAGTATGAAAGTGCATCAAAATGAAAGTGCTCTTTCACTATGATAATGCATCTGCACATACGTGTCTGGTTGTTGCTACAAAACTGCGTGAACTATGCTTCGAAGTTCTTCCACATGCACCGTATTCACCAGATTTGGCTCTCAGTGATTACTTCCTTTTTCCAAACTTGAATAAACGGCTTGCTAGGGGCAATTTTGGTGTCATTGGGTGGCTTTTTAAAAATATTGAATACACGTATTTTTTTTTTTTTTGATCCGACGTGTATTTTTCGAGATATTCTTTAACATTCCTTTACCCCTCTTTTTATATTTTTTTGCCTATTACAGTGCCGCAGAGAGACGGTGGATACCATTTTCCACAAAATGATTTATGGAAAAGTGCTATCCACTGTCTCTCTGCATACAAGTATCCACAGACAACTCAGGTCAGTAAATTATATTTTCCATATATAATATTTGTTATTACAGTGCCCTTCGGCAGTGAATTTGGGGGTGAATTTTGGTATCATTGGATAGGCCCCTTCGAGACGAACAAATTTCATTAACTTTTTGATGTGATGCATGGTTTTCGAGATATTTCAATGTCTTAATTTACATCAACCACCTTTATTCAATTTCCTGCCATGCAAGTCCCTATATCTGGAGAATGCATGAGCAATTTTCTCTTGCAGCTGAGCTAACTCATGCAGTAAAGGCGATATGAATACATGATCTTTGGCAAAGATCACATAAGAAAAAAAATCACATGGGGTTAGTTCATGTGATTGTGGAGGGGAGTCGTCTCAAAGAGCACATCCATGATTTTGTTACATCGGCTAAATCTACAACTAGGCTATGAGGTTTTTCTGTCGAGGGAAAAAAAATTTATTACATCATGTTTGATGGTCATCTCCAGTGTATATTTAATTATTTATATGCTATGAGTTGTATTACAAATGCAAACTTTGAGAGATTATCTGTCTACTGATATGAATGTTTCTGCTATATCTATCGATTTCCAAAACCTCAGAGAGACATACGAGTCACCTTGTATTTTAGTTAAAGGACAACTCTATGCAAAAATTCGATTCTAATTTTTTTACAGAATATAAATTTTTGATATAAATATAACACGATTCCGTTGAAATTTTTAATTTTTGTCCATAATTTCTATATAAAAAATGCTTTGAAAAGCGAAAAATAGCGCGTTTGCACTCCCCTCGCGCCGGCCATTATTTTTCCGGAAGTGACTTAGTGCGAGGTTAGCTGCTGGGGTCGATTTAATGTTTTAATGCTAATCCCAGTTGTTTGTAAGCTTCCACAGCGTGATTTTTTTTAAGTAAAAAAAACTAGAAAGAGTTTCCAAATATTACTTTGGTTATAATAACATAAATGTGAATCTCCTTTTTGAATGAAAATAAAATAAAATTAAAATAAAATAAATAAATGAAAGGCACCAATGTAAGTTCTAATGAAGGAAGGGATTAAAAATGGTGATTCACATGTTATTGAAAGATTATCAAACCACTCCTTTTATAATATAATAATTATTTTAGTCATTTTAATTCATTTAATGTACTCTATGTAAATGAATGTGTGTAGCTTTTAAAGCGAAGTCACGAATGGATGATTTTAAAAATGAGACGTTACATGAATGACACTGAATGAATTTTGAAACTTTTTTTAGTTTGTTTACTAAAAAATCACACTATGGAAGCTTTCAAACAATTAATGCTAATTATTTCTCTAATTCACTATGTTGACATGGATTTTACCGCCATGCCCCAGCATTAAAAATTAGCTCGCTCTCTCTCTCTCTCTCTCTCTCTCTCTCTCTCTCTCTCTCTCTCTCAAGTATTTAGTACTTGGCTATAAGAATAGAGGTAGTGATAATAATTTATCATTCCTTCAATTTCCTAAGTAAGAATTAGGAAGAATTGGATAATTTTTCATCGAAGAGATAACTGGCTTCCAACCGCAAACTATAAAAGTTGACTCTGCTCCGCTCACTTTGAAAAGTTTTGTTTTGTTATTGATCCTGTCGTATTAGTGTACGTAGGTATTAATTAAGCTCACTATCTATTTGCGCAAGGCTGTGTAACTAAAGAGGTATCCGGACAAAATGCAACTACACGTTTTGAAGTGTTCAGATATGAGAAACGTAAGAACATAGAGCTAGTTTTCATTTCTAAATACTACATTCGAGAAATTCAATTTTTCAAACAATAGACGAACTCAGAGCTCCTGCTACTTCGTCAAGGGGAATTATTTTGTTTATTGAAGCATTTAATGGAAGCCAACCAAAAAGAGAGAAGGGAGGGGGAACTGCCAATTGATTTGAAGCCACTTTTTTGGTTAAAATTCACAAATAGAAAAGGGGAGGGGGGGGACTAGTTATTGGCTATTGCTTTTAATGTTTGACTAAGACCCCATTAAAATTATATTAGGTAATCTAGTTAAATAAGTAAATGGTGCTAACAGTAGCAAATTTTTGTTTAATGTTTGAAGCTAATACATTTGTCATTTAAACTGGCTGAAATAGTTTATATTTAGTGATGATCGTAAATTAAAATATATCAGTGTAACAAAATATATTTGATAACCTGAATTTTAGTTTGTTTTTCCTTAAATTTTATGATCAAATAAACAAAGAAAATTGCTTCAGAGAATTTTAAATAGTTTTAATAAAATTTTACATTTGAAACCACAATGTTGTTGTGAAGGAAAGATTTTTTGAATGGCTGTCACAACGCAACGGGGAAGAACTTTTCTTTTATTTCTTCCCTGGTGCACCCAAATCTAATGGATAAATTAGATTGTTGGTATATCGTAATCCAGGCAGATTTTTGAAAAGACGGAATTTTCGGTGATGCACGCCGAACCACTGGGCATATGCTGATCGATCTCGGCATAATCACGACAGCATACGTTCGCAGTTGTGATGTCGGCATATCTTCACATATTGTGCACTGATACCTAATTTGAAAATTAATATCATGAAATTGTTCACATTTAAATAATATATGTATTAATTATACTTGACAATTTGTTGCGGGTGATACATTTTCCGTTGATTCGGCGACGCTGGATTCCTCGTCTAATGACTGGTGATTGCACAGGAGAGGTTCTAAACTATATGGTTTCACGCCTAAACCATCCAAATCACCCACAAGGTTCTCCAAATCATTGTCCAATTCATTATATAGATACTTGTTAAAATAAGCCTCCATATCTCCGTAAGTCTTAAAACTGATAACTGAATCGCTGCTTTCATGTCCAGACATTGTGAAAATTGTAGTGAACGCAGTACTGAGTGAATGTAGATCCATAGTGAATGTTAAAGCTTCACTGCAAAGCTTGCAGGGAGCAATCCTCGCACTACGTCACGCCTCCACCCAAGATGGATGCCCCCCGATTTCAAATCGCATTCGGAATTTTCGTTTTTCATACATTTAGGATTCGAATTTAAAAAAATTAAATATGCTATGATGTTATTAATATGTTAGTCTTTCGATTTAAGTAAAGTTCTATGTGACCGTAGAGTTGTCCTTTAAAGGTGAATTGTTTTTGCACTCCCTGAAGTAATCTGAAAAGGAGGAAGACAATTTTAGCAATAGCATCATGAATATTTTGAATTGCATTTTTGGTTTGTAAGAGGTGCCATAAGTAACAGTGGGTGGAAGGGGCATTGGAATCTGAATTTGTCCAAGTGACAGATGTCTTACAAGAAGAGATTCCATGTACACTGATTCGCCAAATTTAAGACTCCATTTGTGCATGGCAATCTCTTTAAACACGTGTCATTTTATTTCCTATTGTTCTCCTTAATCTCATAGTACTTTTAATAATCTTAAAATCTTGATTTAAAAATAACCCTCCATATCTTGAAACCTCTTTATCTCAATTTTTTTTCTGTTCCTGTTAATTTCGAGATATCGAGTTCGACTGTATCTGAATTGGAGAATAGGATTCTAATAGAAACTGCATACACTGACTGAGCAAAACTCATGGGATATCACCTGATATCTGGTTGGGCCCCTTCTGGCCCTGTGGAGCACAGCGATACGACATGGAAGTGAGACTGCAAATCCCTGGTACACTTCCGGAGACAGATGATACCACACAAGTCTACAGAGCAATAGCCAATTGTGGTCTGTTTGTGAGTAGAGGATCCAGCACAGAGACCCTGAGTGCAACGACATCCCAGATATGCTCAATAAGGCTCATATCAGGGCTTCGGGGTGGCCATTCCAATCGTTGGACCTCCCCTGCATGCTTTGCGAACCATTCTTGGGCGACATTGGAGTGATGTGATGGCACATTGTCATCTCGAAAGATAGCAAGGTCGTTGGGGTGGAGATGGTCTTCGAGCAGTTGACGATACCACAGACGTCATGATGGTCTTCAATGTCTTTTCCAGAAAAACACGGGGGCCCATTCCATACCAGAAAAACCCCACTGCCCTGGAACACTACCTCTTGACTTGCCAGGACCACCGCCTCATGAGCTCTGCACCACACATGTGATTGGTGGCAAATGCACGCCAGAGTGTCTGATGACGCTGGGTTAACAGCAGTACCTGCATAAGGCGATGGCTCCCATAGCCAAGGGCATGCATGTTCCTGCGGATTCTCCACTGGGAGATGTTTCTCGCTCGGCCAACACTGAATTGGTCCGTGATTTGTCACACTGTCGCCCTCCTGTCTCTGTTGACCATTGGTCACAGTCATCGAAGGTGGCTGGATGCACAGTATGGTGTCTTGTGGACTGTTAAGCCTTCCTCCAACCATTCTCGGTACACCCTAGACACGGTTGAACGTGTGAAGCCGAATTCATGCACGACTGCCGAAATTTAAACTTCCCATGCATTAGGCACCCACCACCATGTCCTGTTCGAATGTCATTAACTCAAGATGACATTGCATTTTGCATGAATCATGCACACAGCTGCTTCCCACAAGGTCTCACACACAACTACGGCTGCTGCGTGGGCCTACAGGGGGTGTGGAACACACGTGGTGTCTGATCATGAATCTGCGACCTGCTATCCCATGAGTTCTGCTCAGTCAGTGTACATTGGTAATAAACTTAATGAATTTTTTTCCTCTGAGAAGTGCATCATTGATTGGCTTTGCATGGATAGTTAATTGGGTGAAAATTATTCTTAGAATTTTTTGTATGATATTCGGTGAGTCAGAGTATTTGGAGTCTCCTTGTTAGTTATGGCTTTGGATTGGTGGAAAAAGTATTCATGATATGAAATATGTAAATTTGAAAGCAAAAAATAAGCAGAAATGAATAGGTAAGAACTATTATGTTGATGTAAAATATTTTGTATACTATTATAAAAATATTCATAATGTAAATAAAATACATTTATTTAAGATCTGAATTATAAAAATAAAAGTCATGCAACAGGATTTATGCAAATGGCAAGCTAAAGAAATTATTTAAGGTTTGTAAAAGTTTCAAGAATTATTGAACTTTCCCTGTCTGAATGGTTATATTGAACTTAAGATTGGCATAATTAGAGAATGAAGGAACGATTATCTCCTAAGTATGAAGAACCCTCTTATATCGAACTCAAAATTTCACATATCCCTTAAATTTCATAATAGTTGCCTGTGTTATATCGAAACAGCGACAACTGATCACTATCCTTTGAGCCAGTAGTGTAGCTAGAAATTCTTCTGGTAATGGTACTGAAGAAGAGTAGGCAATGTTTTGCAACCTTTTTTATTTGCTTGTACCTCTATGAAAGCTTCAAGTAAAATACCATGCTCCGTGCAAGATTTGGTTGACCAAAATAAAAAGAAAACGTTATCTCACAGTTCTTTCGTTGCAATTTTTGGCCCTGAGGGGCCGTTTTGAGCACTTCTTCTAGAACCTAAAAGTAGTAAAAACTGATTGCTAGTCAGATACTGATTGTTTATTTGTTCAGAGTGGATTTCTTTAAGAAAGTCTAAATGCAAAACAATATCCAAAACTTCTAAATTGTAGCCACACATTTTGCAGAAAATGGTAATCCAGAAAATGGGGCGTAGCGAAAAAAGTTCGGAATTCTGAATATTTTTACTTAAGATTCAGAGGGTGTAAAAGAAAATTTGGCAAGAGTGCATTTAACATCAAAAAGAAAGGATTTCGAGAAGGAGCCCATTCTGATTGAAAACAATTCTTCTTAAATGGAAGAAAAAGGATTCCAGCTAAAAACAACTCCTTTTAATCAAAATCAAAGGGAACCTCTAATTCACAAGGAGATTTGAAATACCGGATATGTATTTCGGCTATAAATTAAATTTAAACAATAAATTCATCAAGCAAACTGTGGAATGGAACAACCAAAATCAAAGGGAACCTCTTATCCACAAGGAGATTTGATATGTATTTTTTAGTCTGCATTGATACAAGGGGCAGTCATTACAATCAGCCAGAAGACTGAGAGATGAGGTGACGCTGCTGTTCTTCTCCATATATGCATCTCCCAGGGCCACACGCTTTTCCCCTTGACAGACAACTTGCTGGATGCCACTTTTATAGAAGTACCCCTTTTGGCTGTTTAGGAACTTCTATAATGCCATCCACGAAATGGGTTCTTCAGACAAGGAAGAGGAAGAAGTCACTTAGGGTCAGGTTGGGTGAGTACAGCGGATGGGCAGTATTTCGAACCCCAGCTACACAGCGATGTGCATGATCTCATATGCAGAATGTGCTGGTGTGTTGCCTTGCTGAAGTCTGACCCATGATTTGTTCCACGGTAATTTGTTGCTCATCACAGATAGAGGGGCGTCCACTCCGAGATTTGCCTTCCATGCTTGTCTGGCCGCACAGGAAACGTTGAACCATATGGCAACTATCTTTACTATGTATGGAGCATTGTCATCATAAATGGCCACTAACTCCTCATGGATTTGTTTGGGGTTGTTCACCCTCAAATGCAGGAACCTTATCACTGCTCGCACTTCCAATTTTCTGACAGGCTACGCCCTGTTGCTTTCGATGCTCTGGCAGAGTTTAACAGCACTGTACCAAACGCTGCTTTGTATCCACCAGCACTCGAGGGATGTCGCTTCCCATGCCACCACACATTTTCAAAAGCAATCGTTCTTTCATGTTGATTGTAATGACTCTATGACCGCCCCTCGTATATTGAAGTTCACATATATCAATATTTTCGTAGCTCCTTTCAAGTTTGTTATAAGAGGGTTCTACGGTATTTGCTATTGAAACATTTTTGTTTTTTGATATGAAGTTACTGTACGAGTTTCTTAGAAACATTGATAAAATTATAGCCTTTATTCTACTGTAAAAATTTTCTAAATGATTGAATAGATACACTGCAAACTTTATATAATTTCTTTAGCATGCATAGTTATGCTGAGAATATCAGCACTTTGAGTTTATTATGAAAAACTTTTGTTTACTTGACAAAGTTCACAAGCAATGATTTTTAATAGGTTGACACCTTTGTTTATTTTTTTTTTTTGAAGTTCGTACACAAAATTCTAAAGTGAGACGTCGGAATTATATAAGAAAAGCCAACGAAACAGAAGCTGAAGCAGCTGAGCGTCGTGCTCGACATGCTGAAGAAACAAGACGCAGACGTTATGTACGACAGGCCAACGAAACAGAGGCTGAAGCAGCTGAACGTCGTGCCCGACACGCAGAACAAATGAGACGACGGCGTTGGATGCGACAGGCAAATGAAACGGAAGTTGAAGCAGCTGAACGTCGTGCTCGGCATGCCGAACAAATGAGACGTCGACGTAGGTTGCAGGAGGCCAATGAAACTGAAGCCGAAGCATCTAAACGGCGGGCTCTACATGCTGAAAAAATGAGACATCAGCGCTACTTACGACAGCTCAGGAAAAAAGAAGCTCAAGCAGCTCTCCGTCGTTTTCGGCATGCCGAACAAATGAGACGATGGCGTTTTTTACGACAAGCCCATGAAACCGACGCTCAAGCAGCTGAACGCCGTGCTCTACATGCGGAACAAATGAGACGCCGGCGTCAGATGCAAAAAATTGGTGAAACGGATGCTCAAGCAGCTGAACGCCGTTCTCGGCATGCCGAACAAATGAAACGCCGGCGTCAGTTGCGACAAGCTAATGAATCGGAACCTCAAGCAGCCGAACGTCGTTCTCGGCATGCTGAACAAATGAGACGCCGGCGTAAATTTCGGCAGTCTACTGAAACAGAAGCTGACACAGCTAAACGTCATGCTCAGCATGCCGAACAAATGAGGCAGTGGCGCCAACTGCATCAGTCCTCTCCAGTATGCAATCCATGTACATTACACCATCCATTAATTCCCACCACTAATACGTTCTCTGAAAAGCAAGTGGACTTTCATAGTTGCAATCAATTTGTTCATTTATAGGCACAAATACATTATTTCACGTTACACATTTCTCTCTGAAATTAATTTCATTATTATTTCTCATTAATCATCCTACGACTACTTCACATTTGAAAAATCATGCAAACCAGCTTCAGTGTGCAGCATGAAAGTTGACTGCATCCGATTCCCAATATTGCTGGTTCATATCCAACTGAGAACAATGTGAATTTTTTCATGAGAGAATATTCCCATCATTACCTTTTTCATAAGGAAAACCGCATAGCATGGTTTACTTCCTGCTGAAGAGCCTTGAGTAGGCAAATCCATAAGACTGCGTTAAATCAAACAAATCAAACATCGAATGTTCGATCAATACAACTATTAAGAAGGATACAGCAAAAATTCACAGCAATGATATAACTGCAGCATATCACATTCATCACGTGAGGAAACGAATTGGCATAATTTCTGTCGGGCAGTGTTAAACGGGTAGTTAACACATTTTTCTTTATAGTCATCGTGCATTCTTGTTTGAAGCTTAGGCAAAATACGTTTAGACTTGCTATACAACATGCATGTGCATGAGAAAATGACCACTTTTAAAAGTTTTGTCCTATGCTGAGGACCCTTCGGAACATTTCAGGAAATTCAAGCAGTCATTCTAAAGAAAGAATGCTGATGAATATTTATATATACTTCTCCCATGGGACACTTAAAAGTGCATTTCTTATGCCTTAGACCAACCACTTGCACTCTCATAATAGTAATAGTCCACTCAACGTGATCAGAAGATAACATAACCAAATGATAAACACGCAAAGAATACATATTGTAAAGTACACTATATGGAAAAAAGTATTTTCGGACACATGCTTGGTTTAGACATTTAGCTTTTATTTTTATTAAATTAATAGATTGTGGGACCACTTATCGTTGTAATGACTGCAGCTATCCTTCGTGGCATGCATTCTATTATATTCTGGAAAACTGCTTGCGGGATTGTATTCCACTCCTCTGTAAAGCAAACTCCCAAAGCAGGCAGTGAAAAAGGTTTATTTTCCCAACTTCTAACCATGCTTCAATTCGCTCCAGAAGCTTTCTATCAGGTTGAGGTACATTCTGCTATTACCTTTGCTGTGAAGCAAGGAATGTCGTCCTGCTGAAAATGACATAGGTTTCTACCAAAGAATTGTCCATATTGTCGAGGTAGTTCATAGACTTCATGTTTTCACTCAATACAACCAATGGCCCAAGTCCGAATCATGCAAATCTTTATACACTCTCCTCCAAACTTTACCGTTGGGATGATACAGTTTGGATGGAATCGTTTTCCATGCAATTGCCAAACACACACATGTCTGATTTCCAAAGTGTGAATCATAATTCGTCACTCCACAAATCTGCCTTTCATTGTTCTTAAGTCCAGGGATGGGCGAGCTGAACACCAGTTCAAACGTCGTTCAGCGTTTACAGGAGTGACTCGTTCAAATGTTGACCTGCATGAATGGATTAACGAGATTCCCACTGTCCCTATCTACTATCTAGCGAAATCACAGTGAAGGGAACGGTTTGGCAGAATCAGCGGGGAAAGAAGACCCTGTGTGCAGCTGCTCTAGCATAAAAACCTAAGCTGATTTCAGATAATTTTGTGCAAACCTAGATTAGTTGCAGAGGACTAGTGTGATTTTCCGACCATCCGTCTCGGGGTTCTCCGAACCTGATCCGTCAGTTTACGAGGCCTGCCAGGACGTGGTTTTGTAGTAGTTGCCCTATTAGGCTTCCATCTTCGAATCACATTGGCTACTGTAAATTTTGGAATATCTAGGCTTCTTGCAATTTTTCGAATTGAATCATTGCTGACGTGCCACCCAAACCACCTCGTTGAAACTGTTAGCTCACTTCCATTTGGCTTTGCGTTCTTCCAACTTATGGCCTTTTGCGCATTGTCGACTAGTTGCCAGCAACCAGAAACAATAGGAAACCCAGGACGGGAAACGTATTGGGTAAACAAACAACCCCCACCGATCGTATCGCTCTCGTTCATTCTCGCCTTCGTATCGTCGTTCAGCATCGTGTCAGTTACCTCTCAAGATGGATGTGGAGGATATAGTTACAGTAGCTGTATTATTAAAAAAAAAAAAAAGGCAAAATGAAATATTGGATGCACCCTCCTCTATTACAAGAACGCAGAAACAAGTGCGCGTTGCAATTTTTTTCGAGGACTTGCGAGGAAAACACAATAAATTAAAATGGAAAGAGACAAGGGGGATAATGACAAGGTGCAAGAAAAAGCAAGGCCTCATGCAAAATGCTCTTGTGAGCCTGCTTTCATAAATTTGTATCGTGGAAATACAAGTAAAAAACACGATCGCGAAGGAGTGGTTGCTCCCACTGTGCGTAGACATCGGTAGAAACAAGCCACTTCCCAGTCGTCGAATGCATTGGTCTTGATTATCTGGCTTCTGGCAACTGATGGATTTTGCAGCCACCTGCGTAAATGTTAACCATTTATGTCGCATCTAATTTGAATCGCAAACAAAATTTACATGTTTCGTCAAATGTCCGATTACTTTTTTCCCTGTAGCATATATAGCAAAATCGTTTAACGTGTTTTTGTGACAGCCCTCACTCGAGCTTTAATTGCATTCTTATGTAACCAAATGCATATCCATCATAGACACTGCATATTTTGAATCAGCCATGCCAAACTGTATATTCAGCAAGCTCCCATTAAATAATAAAACAGATTGTTCGTAAAAGCAAATGTAGGAGAAAATTGTTGGAATTGATCAGTTTTTGTTATACTGCCATCGTTTTTGCAGGGCCTTTGTGAAATACGCATATCAGTTATCACAGTATGTAAATGACCAGTTATTACAGAATTATCAAGAATATTCCACTGGAGACCAAGTGGAATATATGTTCAACTTTTGTCATCATTGAAGCAAATGAGTCTTTTGTGAATGAATTGAATTTGTTGCAAGGCTTTATTCTTATTTTAACAAAGGAATCTTGTACAACTTTACTAGTCATCGATCATTTTATTGTGTTTGAAGAAATTTGGGTTCTTAAAAGGGAACTAACGTACTCGTACAAAGCATTCGATTTAATGTAAATGAAACCAACCATGCAAGGAAAATAAGGTGAACCCGACAAGGTCTTCGAAATGATGAAATGAAGTTTTTGGTATGGAACTAAAGTTAACTTTAAAATCACGAACGTAATCGTTATTTGATTCATTTTATCTGATATGCCAAAGGAAACGTTCAGTTTTGTTGAACAAATTAGTCGTGAATGCAAGACAAGATTTTATAGTCTGAATTAGATTTATTTTAGATTTGGCGGATTACTAAGTAATCAAGATTATTTCTAGTGATAGCATTGTCATCTTTTAGATGATCAAAAACTTTACAACGATTTTTTGTTTGTTAATTTATAAAAATGAACTTCATGTTTCATTATTGCTGAAATAACCACTGGATGTGATGAGTGAACGTGTTTTCAATAATGGATCAGTCTACACATCGAATGAATGCACATTTCCCGATTATTCCGTCGGTTTTCACGTTCATAAACTGTTTGCAAAAATTTTATCTTCACGATGATTATTTTTGGTCACGGGCAACTATGCACTTTCATGTGTGGAAAAAGAAGTGAGAAGAAGAAGGTGGTTGTGTCGCAAAGTATTACTAAATTTTTTGTAATTAACGAACTTATGCAAATTAATGGAAATAAAATGCAGTATTTTGTAAATAGATTTGTCTTGCATTTCTACAGTCAAATGGACAAGTGGCTAGCGTTGATATAAATCTCTTTTTCTCCTTGTTTTCAGGGCCCGATTCCATCCTGAAAGTGCTTTTTTTGAAATGCAAATTGACATTGGTATACTTAACATGCTGTACATATAGTAATTGTTGCCTTTGCCGAGTTTAATACCGTGATCCCGTTTATTTGCAGACCTTGCTTTTGGACTTCAAAGCATTCTTGATCCTAATTCTGCAATAAGTGATGATTCGTTTGAAATGTCATCTCCCAGCATAATGGAGAGTTTGGAAAGTAATGTCGCTAAAGCAACGAGACCTGCCACTAGCCAGCACATTGAGCTTCCAGCTGATATACGAGATTTGGGGGATCTTTATGTGCGCCTTTACATGAAGCATCCTTCGATGAAGAATGAAATATTAAAAATGTATCAACTTGACAGAGTTCTTGAACAAAAAGACCAAGAATATAATGAATTGTGTAAAAAAAGATCTTCAAATTCTGATGAAAAATTGCCCTCGGCTCCTAAAAGCAAACCTACGAAATTTGAAATTGCTCGGAAAAAAAGGATCTACACTGCACATAGTAAGAATGGCATTTATTACTTTTTATTTTTTCTTAATATTGATTTTTGATTTTAAATTTTATTTACTTTAATGAATTCTTGATTTATTTTCTCAGAAAAAAATTATAAAACAAAAGTTTTAAATATATGCTCCAATTTCGAATTACAGTTATTACGTTTTTTGAAGTAGACAGGGTGCTCAAAAACTTTTGTATCAAACTGCTAGGGTACATAGAATGGACCAAAAGAATCATTTTCTGTCAATGAACTTGGAATCGGAAATGCTTTCTTATTTCGATAGACAATTCTGAACCGCAACCAGCAAATATGAACGAACATGGCAGTCGGATATGTACAGAAAGCAACGGAGGCATTCTTTGGTTAAACATTGCTTTAATATTTCCTGAGTTGGTTGTGGCAAATTATAAGAATTTCTCGAAGTTGTGACTGCCAACTTGACAACACAATTCAGTGTCGCCGTATGGATGTTTGGACATGCTGCGCGAATATTTGCTTCTGCAACTGCAAAATATATTCTTCGTTGTGCAAATGTCCCCAGAAAAAGAACTTCAGAAGTACCATATCGGGTGACCGTTTGGGCCAAGAAGAATCTCCTTGTGTTACCTACCTAAACCCATGTATAGTATCCAGGTGCTCTCAAACTGAACTGCGCTGGTAAATTGTGCTGGTGCAACACCTTCTAGACTTAAGCCTCAGCACAAAAGACTAACACCTTCTTTTTTTGCCATTTTCATTCCTAATCACACCAAATGTTCTTCCAAATTTTTTTTGACAAACCCCCTTCCTCACATTTGCCAGCAGTAATAAAAAAAAATTTTTTTTTTTCATTGTTAAACTAACATTAAAAGCCATTCATCTACATTTTTTATTGTTGTCAGAACGTGTCAACTGAAGCGTCCCATCCCCACAGGCAGCGGCCCAAGGCCTATCTACGGCAAATGCCACAACAGGGGTTGTTAGACTTGGTCAAGTTGAAAAAAAAACAGAGTCTGGGTGGTTGGATCAAAATATTACACTTTAATTAGAACAATTATTAGATATTTACATATGATTCAGTATCGTAGAGCCCTCCAGTAATAAAATTAAAAGAGACAATGAAAAGTTCACTTTTTCCTAATAATTAACAATTAACATTCAAATTAACCAGCTAGAATCATATATCATGCATGACAGTTTGGCAAACTACATACATCGGTTATACTCTAAATTATAGTATATCTGGGTGGTCCCCACTAGGCAACTTTCAAACACAGGGTCATTGTGACAGTCTCCGAGACTGGGCTTGAGCACATCCAAGTTAAGACATATGCTATCAGGATATTCCCATGCTGTTATACTGTCCATCGACATAGGAAAACATCACGTACCCCTTTTATGTACTGAACTATGAGGAGGGGCACTTTAACCCCTTTGGTATTGACTACTCAAGCTTAATTGCAAGGGCTTGTTTAGTAGACAATCCGAAATACGGGAATCCCATATAGATACCCAGTGTGTGCCTAGGATTTCTACCCCAAAAGAGCAGCATGTGGATCCATCGATTCGCATCCCATTAAGCATAATACTTGGTGCATTCAAATTCAGTTGGCCTGTTGAAAATTGCGGCGCTTAACAACTCTGAGCTACACATCCCATCAATACCACATTTAAGGGAACAAACTCCTGATACTCTACCAGGTGGATGTAATTCATTATAAAATTGCGTATCCTGTGGTGGCTTAACGTGACAAGTTATTAGCGTATGTCGTCCAATTACAGTGAAACTTGCAGAACGAGCACCTCCCATAATGGGTGATTCGCATTATGAGCAAAACAAATTAATGAGCGACGTTTTGCCTAACGAGTGAGGAGGAGACAACATGAGGCGGCTTCTCGGCTAACCCTTGCTCACTCTGTAAAATATTTTATTATATATTTCTTTGTATGTATTTATTCACATTGATAAAGCATATGAAATGTGTTTATGTGTATTACGGCAGATTTTCTTTACTAAAATTTTTTTTTAACAAACGTCAAGCGCATCATTTGAATTATCTGCAAGTTAAAATTTTATCTCATTTGGACCAATAGAACGCATTTTACAGTTCTCTGAAGTGGAAACCTTTATTTCTTGCTAACCCTGTATATATTTTGAGTATTTTTTTTCAGTATGGAATGCATTATTATATTTTACATTGATTCCTATGGGAAAAATGGTTTTGCTTAACAAGTGTTTCGCTTTATGAGTAAGATTCGGAAACAAATTATGCTCGTTAACCAAGGTTCCACTGCACTTATTTAGAGAACACAAGTGGCTCCTACAAATCTGGACTTGATACAGTTCTCTGTCAACGTGGTAAAGCTCACTGTGTAATAACATTCTGCCCTTGGGCTATTTCTTATACTATGTCACTCACCACCTGAGAAATCCACAATCCATGCTATATTACTAACCACTCCCTGCACAGCAGGCACGTCTGGAGGCTCACTGACGAGGTGTGTCGCTATATCGTTATATATATACACCGACGTTCGAAATCAATTTTGAAGTGGAAGACATCACGATGAAATAAAAACCAAACTTCGTGATAATGCATTAAATGTAGCAGATAAATGCTGAATACTTATAATATTAAAAAAACATTATCTGCCACTTTTATTCACAATGTCCCACAGTAGACAAAAGAGCATCGGACATAAAACGTGTTTGCCATTGCCCCATTGCAATTTCACGGACACGGAAACACTCTGTCCGCACTGTTTGGCAACAAGATCGTTAACGACAACAAAAACTTAAATTATTCAGAAGATCTAAGAAAAATCTAAATAAAGTCTTCCCAAAAATATTTTTAGTCAATTTTGGCTCATTTACAAGAGGCCATATCTCAAAAGGGATCACTCGAATTTGATTTTTCTTGGTGCCATTGAAAAGAGTTCACTTTGTTTGATCAGGGAGTGTTGTTTTTATTTTTGAGACACTGCATTTAGGAGTAAATAAACTTACGTTTTCATCAGTTTAAAAACATATGCGTTTGCACAGTCTTGCGTTGGTCCATGGTGGCTTTGCCGCTACCAGTCTTAAAGACTAGTATCTCCATTGCCAGGGGCCACGCCTGATAGTCAGGCAGGTGGGTCTCTTTACCACAGGTTCCCAAGCCTGATCGTTGGTTTCCTAACAGGTTCCCAAGCCTGAATGTGGGTATCTAACAGGTTCCCACGCCTAAGGTGGGTCTCTTTATGGTTCCCAAGCCAAGGATGCACGAAACTGAAAAAGCCAGATACCTTAAAAAAATGTTTATTTACAGAAAAACACATTTAACTAGTAATGACAATAGGCTTTACATCATTTAAAAATATACACATTCAAAAATTTGCACTTTCTTCATCCAAAAGTGCCCTTAGGAATCATGGTCAAAGCGTGTTTTTAAACTTCATTGCCATCTTTAAACTTGTCTATCTCAAAAGTGAAAAACTTTTCCTGCTAAAATAAAGTGAGCTCTTTTCAGTGGTGTCAAGAAAAATCGAATCCAAGTGATCCTTTTGTGATATGGCCTCTTGAAAATGAACCAAAATTGACTAAAAATATTATTGAGAAGAAACTTAGATAACTCTGTTATTATATGAGCAATCAAGATGCCATTTGCGTAGCCTTTATGACATGATGACAGGCTCCAAATGACTAAAGAATCAGCTTCAGAAAGTTACTTCTTTCAGTAGATACAGGCTGACTTTTTAGTCCAAAAGTTTAGTCCAAATTTTTTATGACAAGATTTATGAGCCACTTTGATAGCACATTGTGATAAATCTTCCATAAATTGAGCTTTTGTTCTGCAACTAAGCTATTATAACCCAAAAAGTTGAATAGGACCACTAGGTTTCAGCATGACAGACCCCTTAGATCATGAGCAATAATAAAACAGACTTGATGATTTATTCATTTAAGTTGCAATGTCATAAAAGTAGCCTTCACAAAAATATGACTAGTGGCCCAGCTATACAACTTATGGAGCTGTAATTTGGCAAGGTTTCATGTAAGACCCATATGTACACCCTTTAACAATTTTATCAAAATTGGAGAGGGTTGAGTGGGGACTCTTAGGCCACTTGACATGGAATGACTAGGCTTGCCAACCCTCCTGGATTGCCCGGGAGACGGGAGACTTTGTCTGCTTCCAAGAGACTAGAATGACAAGCCCGAATGGAATACTCATGACTGGACCAAGCTCCTGTAATTGTGAATCTGAGAGTTGGCAAGCCTAGAAATGACCCAACAGAAAAATCGTCATCAAAACAAACGAAGCAAAGCAATACAATCCATTGACTCTTCGTGGAGAAATTCAATAAAATATTTATATTATAGTCATTTTATAATAAATAAAATTCAGTCATTTGTCTTTCAGAACGAAGACACTACTAGAAACAAAATTTTTTGATAGGAGGAATCTGTGAGGAATTTTTTTTTTTTTGTCTGGTCCACTATATGTATCCTTGAAGTTGGTATAAAATTTTTTGAGCACCCTGCATACTATTGTGGTTTTGTGAAAGCCAACAAAAGAAAGGCTGGGTGTGCCCATTTAAATCCCAATTTCAAGTGTTATGCATTGCTGTAATAAAAATTAAACGATAACATCGTCTAACAAGTAAAATTGAAGATTTAATCAGATACGCTCAGTTCTTATGTATATCATTAGACACTGCAGTTAAAAGTACGGTAAGTGTGTTCCCGATAGGTCTTTTATATTGCCTATTATCATTGTTATATAGAAGTAAATAAGAACGAATGAATTACTGTAGTGCGTGGCGGTACTGTTGCCTATATAAATTGTTTTAGCATTGTAGAGCCTCAACAGGATGCAGTAGCAGTCATGCGCTTAATTTCCTTTTGGTTTATGCCAGTTTGCTTTATTTTCAAGAATTTTTTTAATTGTTCTAATTAATTATTTTAATTCTGAAAAACAAAATGATTCAAAATTGTTTTTTTCTAACTGAACATTGGTGCATCCACATAAATTTTAAGTTTGTTGGTAGGTTTGTTCTTTCAGTACAGCAGTTGGCAACTTCTGTTTGGTGGATATGGAAGGCGACGGATCCACTAACTTCATTCTTTAGAGCAGCTGCACCCACACGAACGCGATGGTGGCCATGAAGGCAATAAACCGCATCTGCATTTCAGTGACCATTTATATTGCCTACTAATATGAACACTAAAGCAGTCCGAGAAGCGTAAGTCATGGTGTGCATCAGCTAAAGCCCCTATGTTGCAGTGAGTCAAATGTATGTGAAGCTTTTCACCCACATGTCACCACCAGTGTACCAAAACAGAAGCGGGATTCCTCTCTGAAGACTACACACGTCCATTCAGCTTTCTAATGGCATCTGGCTTGGCACTAGTGGATTCTACTCAGGCATGCTTCTGCAGGGAGCGATACACGTTGTCTCGGATGTCAAATATGAAGCTTCGTATTGGATGCAAAGAACAGTTGCATGTCCCTCAGGATGGTTGAAGTGGTAGCACTTGCTGCATATGCAATGTGCCGATTTTCCTGTCCATTCATTATCCGTGAATGCCCTGAATGTCCTAACTTTACTTGGTGCAACGCAAAAAATTTTAACTGGGACTTTAATGAATAGTTTGTTTTAACTGACGTTGTTGCAACCAGCCGTAAAAGGGCCTTCTCAGTTAATGACAGCATTTCTATGCCTACAATTTCGTTATGATGAGACAGAAAAACTATCACTATCTGCTTCTGAAATAGCATTTGCAGCAATTGCTACACTTTTTATGCCGTCTGAAAATGTGCATAAACTGATGTCTGTAACCTGACAATGCCATCTGTTGGTCAAAAACCGAACAATTCTAGCATAACGAGTTCATTGCAATCGTTTCTGTGCCAAGAGAATCTTTTTATCTGCATTTGTGTTCAGATTATTGAGTTTTAAAGTTTTTATGACTTTTGGATCACTCTTTATATAATAAAAGCTTTTTCTGAATTTCTAATTTTAAAAAATGTAAAATGAAATTTTATGATTATTGTCTCTCAGAAGTATAATCACTTTCATTTGTACAGATCTTGTGACATCAAAGAAAAAATTATCAGTTCCAATTATGGAAAGAAAAATTAAGAGTGCAGCTATAATTGATAATCAGCTCCTACAAAATAACCAGGTTTTGTATTTATAAAATATAAACTCCCATAAATCTTTGCATGTACGATGCACCCCAGTTTTAGGGCTACTGGAACCCATTTCTCCACTACCTATTGTGTTCTATGTGATGGCCCTTTCTTCTAACAGTCGCTCGACATGTTAGTTTCCACAGTAAGGAGGCTTCTACGGAGAACACCGAGGTCAATTCTGTCCTACTCATCTAGACAGGCTCTCCATAATCCAGAAAATCTTCTCGGACGTCTTCTCCAGAATTTTGTGGCTTTAGCCCTCTTCAAAAGGGGTCTTGGAAGGCGTTGCCCCGAAAACATTGCTGGAATTTGGAAAGTGTGCAAAGAGGTATGAAACGAAGTGGAGAAGGGGCTTCACGTGAAGTGACAATCATCAATAATCGGCTAAGTTAAGGAGAAATGACCCTTTTTATTACTCATTTTTTGGAACATAACTGACAAGGAGCGTTGCAAAAAAGGCGATGACACTTTCTGAAATCCCTTCTATCATCCTTCACGACAATGCTCACCCGCATGTAGCACAACCTTTGGCCGATTTGTTCGCTCACTGGGCTGGGAGCTGCTATACCATCCTCCATAATCTCTGGATTTAAGCACCTGCCATTAGGATTTGGTTCCAGAGATTCTTAAAGCAGCAGAACGCTCCATCCAAACCATCAACAGAACTGGTACTGTTTCAGGTATTCCATGACTTCACGTCACTGGCAATAGGTAGTACACAACACTGGCGACTACATTGAAGACTGTAAACATATTGTATTTATTCGAATAGATGCCAACGTCGAGTTTAAGCCGCTATTTTCATGGGAAAAAATATTCTCAAATTTAAACCAACCGCTATCTTTTCAATGTACTGAAGATTATTTAAATCCCCTCTTGTTATGCCAACAGGTGGCTGTACTGAACTGTTTTGCCTGATTACTAATTTGCTTTTGGTTTTTTGGACACCTAAATTTTTTCCACTGTTCTTTACATTTGTCCTAATTAACTGCTTTGTTTCAAGGTGCTGAGTTTGTTTTTAATTTTCCAGTAATTTTCACACGATTTTTTTTCAATGACTAGACATGGCTGTATATAGAGTAAATTTAATCAAGATACCATATAGTACTCGTGCACTTCAAAAAAATGGAATATTCAGCTGGATAGTGATCCGTGTTGTAAAACAGTCTCATATTAATTGTGATTAAACTCGTCAAATGAAACAAAAATTTTATTTCTAAACGTATAATGGATGAAGCTTAATTCTACACAAAAAGTAAAACAATTCATCAAAAATCAACAAAATTATGAGAGTTTTAATCACTTCAAAAAAATGGAATATTGACAGCACTGCGTCAAAATAATGGAATATTAATACAAATAATAAAAAAAGAATTTAACAAAGAGCAAAACTATTAAACTAAAAATAAAACTTGATAGGAACACCATTGGCATCAATGACAGTGTGAATTCGTTTTGGAAGAGAATGAGTCAGTTGTCGACATCATATTCGACCAAACCTTCTGTTTCAGTTCTTGAATTTGTGAGTGATTATCGTTTGCCAGTTTGCATTTCATGATTTTCCAAAGACCTATGGAGTTCAGGTCTGGGGAGTTAGGAGGCCAGGGCTTTGTGTGAATATTCTGTTCCTGTAGCCAGTTCTCAGTTAGGGGTTATCTTGATATGTGAGCTAGAGGTTATCTTGTTGAAAGAAAAAGTCTGCCTCCATATAAATTTTCGGATGATGAGACAAGAAATGCATCCATTATTTCTGTTGGGCAATGAATTAATCGTTCTTCTGACGATTACAAGCTATCCCGTAACGATGATGCGGGGATAGTGTGCCTCTTCTTTAGTTCGCCATAATCTGATTCCTTGGTCACCGAACGTAGACAGAATCGAGATTCATCGCTGAAGATGACATCGCTGAAGTTCTCAGGAGTCCAATTGGCATGAGCTTTACACCACTTGAGTTGTGCTTTGCGTTGAGTTTTGTTCAACATAGGTGTCTGTTTGGCACACAGCTGTTCATTCCAAATTCAGATAAGCACCGGAGTGTTGTACTTAGGGATACATCAGTTCCATCCTTACGCCACAATGTGTTAAAAATTTTTGATGATTTGAATCGATTATTAGGTACAATTTTGCGCACTCATCTCTCTTCAAGTGTCGTCGTTGCACGTTTGTGTCCACTTTTGTCCCGACTTGTTTAAAATCCATTGCCGGAATTTGCTTTTTTCAAAACTTTGGAACCAGCACTTTATGAACAATGTACTGTTTCAGCAAAATCACTTCGTTTGCGACCTGATTTGTGCAATTGGAGTATCAGCTTACGCTGGATTAATGACAAATCCTTTTTGGGTGACATTCTCAATAGATAGTGAATTGAAATTCTTTAGCAGCCGAGGAAGTATGTGAATTATAGTATAAAGTAACAAAAAGTATTCTAGCTTAGAAAACCAAATGGGATATCCCATTTCAGAATAAGTAAATGGGAATATTCCATTATTTTGACGTGGTGCAGTCAATATTCCATTATTTTGAAGTGATGAAAAATCTCATAACTTTGTTGATTTTTGATGAATTGTTTTACTTTCTATATAGAATTAAACTCTATCCAGTATATGTTTAGAAATAAAATTTTTGTTTCATTTGACCAATTTATTCACACTTAACATGAGACTATTTTACAACCTGGTCACTACCCAGCTGAATATTCCATTTTTTTGAAGCACACAAGCATATGACAAAACAGAATTTATTTCCAAAAATAAATACCATAAATTTAAAAATAATTACTGTAATTTACAGTTGATAGGCCGCACCCTAACTATTAAAAAAGTGAAAATATTTTCGTGTGCAGCCTAACTAATGCTGCGGCCAAACTAACATTTTTTTTCGAAAACTGATTTTTAATACTGTGGCCTATCCATTGCCCACGATTTTAACCCAAGATCACTTTTTTTCTATCATTTTTCTGGGGAAAAAAACATCTGTATGTATTCTGGTAAATGTGGTATTTTGTATTGGCTGTAATTGCCTGCTTGCCACTGTTAAATTTCAAACCCCTGCATTTAGCTGATCTTACTATCGAAAAACTCTTATTTTATGTCGGACAACTAGAGATTTGTTGTGTGCATGGATTTCTCGAATTTTTTTTAAAAATTCCATTCAACCAGGCAGGAGATTGTCAATGAAATCTGGCTGTGTTGTGTGCAACCGCTCATGAACATTGAGCGCAACCGATCATTCTTAGGACAAGCTGAGAAAGACCAATGTTTTCAACATCTCTTGAACTGTTATAACTGGTCAGACTTATTCCCGATCAATATTCTGGAAAAGTGCATCCTATATACAAAGATTTACAGGATACATTTCCTCTTAAAGTATTTTTTGCTACTTCTTTCAATAAAATCTGATTCTAGGAAGATGTTAATTGTGAGGAAGTTGAGATGACAGAAGAAGAAATAAATCGAGTTGAAAAGATACTGCAGGTGGGCTTCTGTTTATGCAAAATTGTTTTGTTTTTTCTTTATTATTATTGTGTTAAGGCAAGTATTACAGTACTCTATTTTACAGACAATATTCATACTTTTTCAAAATTTTTGGATCCTACTCCTGTGACTAGTACAAGGAATGGTGCACACACCATAATTTTCAGTATATAATACGCAGCCATGTATAATACGCATCTAAGTTTTTATTTGATTCTTGAAATTTCCCATATATAATATGCATCTGTGTATTACAGTAAACTCCGTGTAATTTCCTGTGTAACTGGGCTACCGAGGAGGATGGGATAAGGTCGACCCCATAAGAATGTGATATTATTGAAAATCTATTTTATGGAACTGGATGGGACATTTGAAATACGAGGTCTGTTCATAAAATAATCAAACTTTATTTTTAATTTTTTTTATTGTTTCATTAGTGGAGTCGAAACAGCATCCTTTCAGCACTGATTTTAATTTTGGAAACCAGAAAACGTCGCAAGTAGCTAGGTCTAGGGAGTAGGGGGGCTGAGGGAGGACAGACATTGGCACAAAACTGGAAAATTAACAAGGCTGAGGGGGCAGGCGCATTGTCATGATGAAGGAACCACGAGTTGTCTTGCCACAGCAGTGGTCTCTTTTTGCGATTCCGTGAATGTTTTCCCCAGTTTCAAGCAAAATTTCATGTTCCTCTCTTAAATCGGACATTGCAAAAATCACCACAAACACTGAAACATGTTGCACTCGAATAACTTGGAAACTAAACAACATGTAAAAACTTGTAAATAGTCCATTAGGCGGAAAGATATGACAAATATAGTGCTGCCAACCATTCGTCACTACGATGATCCATTGCCACGTAATTAAGTTTGGTTATTTTTTGAACAGACCTCGTACAGATTTCGCCTTGGGTAACAATATTAAGGCAATCTGAGCACTTTCAATTTTTGGGGTCCCATTTCTTGAGCTCAGTTAGCTGGAACCCAAAAAGCCCAATGTAGTATTCTACATTCACTGAGTACTACATGCTTTCAAAGTTTGATCAAAGTCAGTGTGGTAACTGTTTGGTAACTTTCCTTGTAAGTAAATCTGAAATGTTGCCATTGAACAAATGCAGAGACTAAAGTTTATTTCCCTCTTTTCACAATAAAACAATTGCAAACTGCCTCCCTGCTGCTTTGTAGCCAATATTCTTGGCAGCTTCAAACACTTTAAGTTAAATAAATTGTTTTGTTGAAATAAATTATAAAAATTGTGTATGGTTACTTGCCTTCATACATGAAAATTGGTAGGTTGTACTTCAGATAGAAAAATAAAATTGAAATTTGGTTCGTAAATTTGAAACGCTGTAGATGTGTTGCAATAATATAGAATTAACTCATTCAAAGGAATGCATTTTATTGCTTCCTTTTATAGGAAGACGTCAAAGAAACCCCGTATGGATACACTCCAGACAAGGATACAGAAAAACGTCTTCAGGACATCAATAATCAATTGAAAACATTCATACCAGAAAATGGAGGCATTGAAAATTTGGAATTGATTAAGGAGCTAGAAAATGTATTCCATTATTTGTTTTACTATTAATATAAGGAGCGTTCAAAAAGAAACCAGTCATAGTCTGGAATGTGCAAACCGGTGACAGAATGGTGATATCGTTGCATGTGTAACAAAGAGTGGTTTCGACAAGGGCGTGGAAGTTCACAGCCCGCCGCCAGAGGGTGAAGGTGGAAGTCACGTGACTATACAAAGGAAGTAGAAGCAAGCGTCAGTCATCCAACAGCCATTCGCATTGTATACGCAGCGAATAAGTGAAATGGAGGCGTCAAAAGAAGAGCAAAGAGGTGTTGTTAATTTTCTGACAGCGGAAGTAGGGGGAACAGACATTCATCGAAGAATGTCAAGTGTACAGTGAACACTGCATGTCCCTTGCAAAGGTCAAGGCGTGGCACAAGCGGTTCAGGGAAGGATTGGTGTCGTTAGCCGATGATGTACGGTCTGGAAACCAAACCGCATTAACGATGACATCGTCCAGCTGGTTGATGGACTCGTTACCCAGGACTGCCGAGTTACAGTGAAAGCCGTAGCCGCTGAGGTCGGATTGAGCATCAGAAGTGTTCACAACATCATAATGGAAAGACTGAACTGGCGCAAAGTGTGACCACCACTCTTCGCCAAGCAATCAAATCGAAATGATCAGGCAAGCTCTCCCGTGGTATCATTCTGCTCCACGACAATACAAGACTTCATACGGCCAACACAATCACGTCACTCTTGCAGAAATTCAAGTGGGAGATTCTCGGTCACCCTCCATACAATCCAGATCTCTCTCCCTGCGATTATGCCATTTTTGGTCCCCTAAAAAAGGCTCTGAGGGGCAAACAATTCACCTCGGATGACAACGTCAAGCAGTACATGCGGAACTGGTTCACAACGCAGCCCCGGAAATTTTACGAGACAGCCATTCACTGCCTTGTGTCGCAGTGGGACAAGTGCATCAACATCCAGGGCCAATATTTCTGACATACAGGTACTGGTTTCTGTTCCTAGGCCTCCAGCTCGTTTCCTTTTGAACACTCCTTATACTCTAAGTTAATGTTAATCAGATATGTACAGCCCCCGTAGCATTTTCTCACTGTGAATGCATTTTACTCGGGGGTTTTCTGGTAATAACGTTATGAACATTTAATTAATTAGAAAAAATAAGCAAGCTATAATTGGGAAAATGTAATAACATAATTATTACACCTGTGATCCATTACATTACGCCCACTTGTTTAATGTGGCATTGGACCACCTTTTGCCGCAAAATGCACACATGGATTTTCTTGACAAAGTGCTGGTAGGTTGTCTGAGGTATCTGTTTGAAATCGGCATATCCACATTCGACTGTACATGTGATGTACTAGGCAAATTTCTTCCAGTCCACTCTTTTCCAAGCTTTGCTCCATGGCCCCAATGAATACATAGTTGGTGATAGCTTGCTGTAAACGCAGGGTTTCACCTGGGGCAACAGCAGCACAGGCTGATACGCTGATATGTGTGCCAAGATCCTCAATTGTCTGGATCACATTGTTGTAGCTGTTGGTTATTTGGGCCAGTTGTTCACAGCAAACGCTACGTACTAGTCTCTACTTGTCTCTGGAATCAATACGCTGTGGATGGCAAACACCAGGAAAGTGACTGGTCATTTCTCTGTCCATACACCACTTTCAGTAAGTATTCACAACGACTGCACGTGAACAGCCCACCAAACATGCAGTTTCCGAAATCAACATTACTGGCCCGTCACGATTTGTCAAAGTCCAACAAATCTGCTTTATCCATGCTGCAGCCAAGCACAATACATTCAGAAACTCTGTATATTAGCCATGCTTGTGCTGTACATTTGTCTTAGGACAAGGTCTTTCTTCCAAGTTGGAGGTGATTATAATGTAATGGCTCATCGGTGTATATGTCAACATACTTAACAAACAACCATTCTCATTCATTTCTTTTAATTGTCATTAGTAAAATGGATAACATGCATGATTTGGACGTAAAACTAATTTTTGTTTAAAAACATGGTTTTCAGCTTCCATCCTGGTGAATAACATGGATTTTCTTCAGAAGTATTCATTTGGATCTCTCTTTATGGTTTATATAGGTTTCCACATATTGTACAAAGCATAAACAAATATTGAACATATAGGACAAGTCAAAATGATGGACCCGATTTCAAACATTTATTCTGTGATGTCTAATGAACATAACCTTTCAGTTTCCGTGCAGTGTTTTAGAACAACGTTGGATAGGCAGTCTACCTCTGGGGGGGTCGACCTCTCCTTCGTTGGCCACGTCGTTCCCCCAACTTGATCCTATGTGATTTCTTCCTGTGGGGTTTTGTAAAGGATCATGTGTACGTACCAGCATTGCCAACAACAGTGGATGCCTGCATCGCTGTAGCCATTGCCGATATTGACCGCGACATGCTACGAAAGAATTGGGAGGAGATAAACTATCGGGTTGATGTGATGTATTTGAAGTAAACTTTGAAAATTTACCTTTTGTAGCACAAATATCATATATTCATTAGATTTCACAGAGTAAACTTCTGAAATCTAGTCCATCATTTTGACTTGCCTTGTATTATTTTAACTCCTAGCTACGAAATATCTCGGGGAAAGTATGCATCGTATGAAAAAAAAAATTCATTTTATGTTTCATCTCCATGCACTTTATATCTATGAGGGCAGTCATAAAGTTTTAATTATCACTTTGGAAAAATCAAGCTGTGACCATGAAACCTGATGATGGTGTTAGTCCTTCTCTACACATTGACACATTTTTCCCAATAGTGGATGACTTGGCAGAGACCTTGGTTGTAGAAGTCTACAATTTGGCTGTTCAGGAAAAACTTTTCTACAGGAATCGCCTCTTTGTCATCCTGGAAATGCCTGCCATACAATGGTTCCTTCATCTGAGGAAAGAGGAAGAAGTCACTGGGAGCCATGTCAGGATAATATGTGGGGCGAGGTAAAAATATTGATCCTTGAAAAGATCCACTTCCATTGGAGTGTTGCACCGCATGATACTCCACTTGATCAATGGGCTGTGCCATTTTGTTTTGGTCCCTCTAACAGCATGCTAAAGTATTGTGGTGCGGGGACTTCAATGTGTTTCAGGACTACAGACACGTACTCGGATACAAACAAAAAATTAATTATATAACTGTAATTTTTTGAGATAATTAAAACATTATGGCTACGATTTTCAATTACAATGACATTTCCTATCATGAACCATATTTGGTGTGTAGTCTATTGAATTGCCACTCAAAGATTTAATTTATTTGCTAATGTTACATGTAAATTTTTTAAGGTTCCAATTGAAAACCAGATTGCAGATAACGAAGATAGCAAGTCTTTAACATTAGATTTGCATGAGTGGGGATGCAGATTGGATGATAAACTGCATCTACGAGACATTGACAATAAATTGAAAGTTTTGAAAGAAAAGGACAACTCATCGGTATATTTTTCTTTTAAAGTACGGTTTCTAAAAACGTATTTGAAGTTACATTAAAACTTGTCATTGAAAATCATTTAATTTTAAAGGATAATCTCTCAGAGGGAGAAATGCGCACTTTGATCGACGAATGCATCAAGAGCTTAAACATTAAAAAGGAAATCTCTTCTGACACAAGGTTAATTTCAATTATTTACCTGATTTTATTACATTATGAATTTAATACAATAAATACATATGTACAGTTTTAACGTACTTTGGAACAGTAATGATATGCTGGAACCGAAAAGGATGGAAGATTTGAATTCGGAGAACGACTGGGCATTATCACAAGAAACTCTGGAAAATTTGCTCTCCCAAGTCTACGAAGACTGCAGTGGCTTGCAGATGAAGAGTGGAACAAACAACGACGGAGATGATGAAGTAACCAAAGAGAAGACGACAGAGAAATAAACGTACAGTTAAAACGACTTCAATAAATCAAAAAAAAAAAAATTTGTTAACTCGAGTAATATCTAAGCATTCCTTCAATTGTTCCTGACACCAACTGAAAAAAAAAAAAATTTTTTAGAAAATAAAAGTTACGTTTTTTTTAGTATTTTAGAATTAACTTTCTTACTACTGGTTCATCTGGCTTATATATGACATCAGTCACGACACATGAATGTCCTGTGAGCTTATTTACATATGTTACTTTGCGCAAATCAAATATATAAACCTAGAACAACATGAAAAAATTCTATTTCACAAAACGTTGAATTTCACACAAAAAAAAAATTCATGTTTATAGTGACTACTGTTAAATGTCACAACATGAGGCTCATGAAATTTAAACTTGACTTTGTTAACAATTACCATTGTTTAAGCTAGCATGTACAGTCGGGTGCAAAAAGGTTTTTACCTGCTCTGTAGGGGCTGAGCTTTCTGGATGCTGATCGGTTGCAAAATCAGGTACTTGTACTGAGAGTCAAGGCAGATTAGAATGGACCTGTCCCTTCTGAATGAAAATAGGGTAGCAGGTTAGGATGTGCTCGTCGCCTGCTCCCTTCCTGACAATAATAAGCGATAGCAGCTGACAACAGCTTTGTTAAAGTCTCTGCCTACTGCCTCGAATGGCAGAGTTCGAATCTGATATGGATGGACATTTATTTTTGGTTCATTATCGCGTTTTTGATTTCGTTTAAGTTTTAAACAGTATGTAAAGAACACCATAAAGAGATTAAAGTTTTTTCATGCAAATGTGAAATTGATCTGTTTATTTGAGGGTTTAAAAAACTTTTCATGTTAATTGTCATGTCATGCTTTATTCTATATTTTAGTTTGTAATCAAATATACACTAATTCATATCACCATTACTTTTACAAAAATCCTTTTTTCAAATCATTTAATATTCTGTACTATTAAAATATATAATCCTATATATTAAAACGCAAAGCATTTTTGTAAGAGCAAAATTGGCACTTTTGCGCATGCGCATCTGAAGTCAACAAAGAAAGTTACGACAATCCATCAGAATCCAGGAATTGTTGTAATGAGACAATATTCAATCATTGTTTTGAATTAAATAAACTGAAGATTTGCAGAAAGAAAATCCTGCCTTGATCATTTTATGACGTTTCCTTGTAACTACTGAAAAACTCTGAAAATGTTATATCGTTAGAAAGAGCTTTAAAAACTGATCATTTTATCCGCTGACACTTTATGTCTCAGTTTAATACTTTCAGAGAAATTTAGTTTAAAGCTATTTTGATTTTATATATTAACTAATTTCTTATTCTTTGAGCATAATGAGATATTTAAGCTCTGGCTATTCTATTTTTGTGTGCATAATGATTATTCTATTCTGACAATTTATTATTTTTTAATTAAAGAGATGGGCATTAATAATATGGTGTGCTCCGTCAAATTTTGACGGGATCCATCTAGTTAAATAATAAATTTAAAAAAAAAATTCGGATGGTTTTGGCATAATTGTCGTTGATTATTTTATATACACACAATAAATGAGACTTGTAAACCTTTCGAGCAGTCAAAAGAAAAGAGCTTCCATTTACACCCAGGGAATAGGGAGAACGGCACTCCCTATTCCCTGCTTACACCTTAAATCACTTCCGCATCACACCATGAGGAGCGCTGCATCAGCTTATCTCTTGATCACGCATATAATTATATCGATACTGTGCACCATTTATGTTACATTATTAACCAAATAGATTAGTTTATTATTAATAAAACAAAAATTCTCATCAGAACATCCAAAATAATCTTTTTGGCAACATAGTTGAGCACGTGACCATCAAAATGGCGGGATCTACAGCAAAGATAAATGCCATATACCAAAGGGAAAATGTTTTGGAACAACGATATCTCAAGTTATTTGGCCCTATGGCAAAAGACATGTACATCCACCAGGACAGAGCCTCCAGCCACACTGCTAAATAGACTGTCTAGTACTGTGCTCAAATAGAACAGAAAACTGTCAAGCCACCCAAATGGCTCCCATAGAATTTTTGTAGATTCGATCTCCTAAAAAGAGCTCTTCATTTAAGATGTCTGAGAACATTTTCTGGATTATGTAAAGCCTATCAAGAGGAGTGGAACAGAACTGACCTCATTATCCTCAATAGAAGCTAATATGTCAAGCAATTGCTAGAAGAAAGAGCCATCACATAAAGCACATAACAGGAATTGGAGAAAATAATGTGAACACCTGCTCAAAATAAGATCGTCCAAATAATAGTGACATTTGAGAAAGTTCAAAGAAATTGGCATGTCTCTCATATTAAAATCAGTTGTCTACCTCTCCTGTATTACATTTCAGGATATTACAAAGTTCCATGACGACAATGCCATTTTTCAAGATGACAATCCCAGAACTGTGAAAAACTTGTTTGAAGAGCACGATGGCGAAGTACAGCATCTTCCATGGCATGCTCAATCACCAGCTTTGACTATAATCGAACCAGTAAGGTCAGTTTTGGAGAGGCAACTCAAGTAGACTTCCTCCCTATTTATCTCTTGAACAATTGGCAAGAAGGTTAGAAGCTGTACTCAAGGCAAAAAGAGGCGCACACCGTATTTATAAACAATTTGGAACTTTTCTCTGGTGTTCACATTATTTTGTTCAACTCCTGTAGTTGGTGGAGAAATGGGTATTCTCGTCACCATAAACATGAAACAACTCTTCATAGTGTAAGACAAATTACATACAGCTCTATCTTCTGATCCGCTTGCAAAGTATCGTGCACAGGGGCTGAAATTCATTCCACAGTGCCTCCCGTTGTTTACAGCGCCCAAGAATCTTTGAACATTTCTGAACAATAAATTAATTACATTTTAAAATTAACGCTTACAGGCAAGTTCAAACACTGTCAGTTAAAATTTGTACTATACTTGGCTAACCTGTTACTTCGAAGGTCCCAGAGTTTTATAGAATCCCCGATTGCTGATGTGAGGAAAATGTCGCATGCTGATGGAGGCTGGTTCACATAAGCAGATCCCTTATTAATGTAAAGTAAAAAATTTTATTAATGTCTGACTGTATGAATCAAATTATATAATTTAAATTAGTAAAGACAAAATAACTAAATGGTAACAATCTTGATAATATAAACCAGTAACAGAACTACAGAATATTTAAGAACCTTCCTTGACAAAGCCAGGATTAAAAGGCGAAACCAAAGGATAGCAGCAGATATCTGAAAATAGCTGTGCACCACACACATGGCAAATTGGCATAATACACTAAATAAATGAATTGGAGCTTAGTCTTTAGATCAATGAAAATATTGTATATAGCATATACCCCATAAAATGTCGCGCTGTTCATGCAAGCAATATAGGGTCCCTACCATCAAATCTTCGCTTTGCATTCACAAGCTTTGTTTCCGACATATTGGACAGTTTCAATACTGAAAGTAAAAGTCAACCTAAAAAGAATAGTTGCATCATGGCAATGGTTGTCATGGCCAATGGAATTATTGTTTGCTATACAAGAGTCATCACTTAGCGTTGTTTTATAGTGAAAGTGAGACTATTCATTATAGTGATAGGCTGTATTTATTCCCAACAATCACTCATTACAATAATAGTTACACTTAATCTTCATCCATTTTGTTTACTCATTAGGGTTGCTTGTGTAGAAACCCTATGGAGGATCTCCAGCGCTCTCGATCTTCCACCATCAGGTGCATGGTGGTATCCAAACGACTCTCATCCAGATTCTCCATTACCTGCTTCTAGGCCAACCCCTTGGTCTCTTACCCACCAACTTGGAAAATAGCAACTGCTTAGGAAGACTAAATTTGCAGCATCCCTATGACTTGGCTATACCAACGCAACTGAGACCTCTCAATGGAGAAAGTAGTGGTTCAATGCCTGTCATTTTGGCTCCTTTCACCTACAATCGCACTCTTTCAGTCACCACCCAAGAATCATAAGCATAGGTCAGAATGGGGACAAAGATCTGAAAACTGAAAACTTGGCTTTGTTTCCCTGCTCACGTTTTGTTACCATGGGAAACTTAATTGTTACTGCTGCTTAAGTTATTTTGTCTTCATCATTTGTATCATGTTTGCAAGAAATTCAATCATTACACATACACCCTTGTGCAAATTAATTGAAACAATTTCAAGTCTTGCTAGGACCCTTTTTGCTTTGTTAACGCAAGTAAGCTTCTAGCAGTTGTTTTCTTACAACTACACGTTCCTTTACATCTAGGAGAAACCAATCTGGTTTCCTGCTTCAACACAGCTGACAGTTGCTAAACTGACACAAACCACCGAAGCAGTCTTTCGATACATCTTAGCTGAGTGTTCGTGGAGAATTAGGATCTTTGCACTTTTCCTAAGTGTCACATCCATCTCAAACAGCAGTCAGATCACATCTGCAGGTTTCTAAAATCTGATGAAATACTGTAGCTGCTAATGTAATGATTTCATCAGCCAATGTACACTATGGCAATCAAATAGGATTCTAAAATCTAAGGTAATGCAGTTGCTGCTAACGTAAAGATTGCATCAGCCAACATAAAAAAATGATCAAACAGACTTTTCGTGTGTGTTTGAGTACAGGATTATGAGTGATATAGGAAACGTGCTTCTTTTCAATTAATTTGTACAAGGGTTATTAAATTTTTACCTCATTTAAACTAATCCTGTAAGTAGGCTTCGTATGAGCATCGTCGATATGCCGAACGATTTTTTCAACGTTCAAATCGTAAACTTGCAGTGAACGATCAGAACAAGAACACATTACAAGATCTTTTAAAAGTTAGAGAATATACTGAAAACTAATCAATAGATATGCTTTAGATACTGCATGTATTAGTCTAATAAATCAATGCAGCATTAATGTCTTAACATTGTTTATCAGGGAAGGAGCCAAGAAAAAAATGGATGTGGCGATAAATTTATTTCGTGAAAGAAACTCTTAAAGAAAATTTAAATAGATAAGATCTCTCATGGCCTCGGAAGTGTGTCAGAGTAGACATACAAAGTACAGGATATTCACAAGTCCCTCTGGAGTTTCTCAAGTCCATAGAACAGTAACCATAACAGGCCATTATGTTTGGCAGTAACCATAACAGAACAAACGCTCATATCAACATATAGAGAATCTCTCAAGTTTTGTACATGCGATACAGATGTTCCTTATGCCCACCCTTGGTGATGCTGCCGATTATCAATCCTGTATTCAAGTTCCTGTCACACATTTCCCAATATCTGACGATCAGTGCCAGCAACTGCAAGGGTTAAGTCAGGTAACTGGAGGCCTTGGAAAAAGAAGAATCTTCACGAGAAACACGCCATACATGATTGCCCATCACAAGTACGCTATGGGGTCTACGGAGGGTTGCTTCACGTTTATGATGACGAGAATACACTGTAGGTCTACTGGAGCCCATTTCTCCACCCCGATTGTGCTCTATACGATGAATCCTTTCTTTTAGCAATCACTCAATCTTAGTTTCCAATATAAGAGGCTTTTACGGAGGATATAGAGATTAATTCTGTCCCACTCCTCTTGACAGGCTTTCCATAATCCACAAAGTGTTCTCAGACATCTTACATGAAGAGCTCTTTTAAGGAGACCCAATCCACAAAAAAAACATGGAAAAGGCATTGCATGACTTGATAGAGATGTCTGAGAATAGATAACCTTAAACCCATTTTCCTGTTCCATTCGAGCACAGTACTGGACAGTCAATTTAGCAGTGTGGCTGGATGTTTTGTCCTGGTAGATGTATAAGTCTTTTGCTCTAGGGCCATATAACCATTAAATATTGTTACAATATTGTGTGTTCCAAGACATTGTTTTGATCGCCTGCCAAATAGCATTCGTATTCTGCATGGTTACCTTCTCTGCAATGTGCCTTGGCAACAAAGCCTGAAGTCAGGCCTTATGACGGCATTCAAATCTTAACGGATAATACGGTTTACCAATGCAACTAAGTTCCAATCTTGCTTGCAACGGCCATTCTGCTGGCGAGTTTTCCGTAATATCTAGCCTCTTCACCATTTGAATTTTAGCCTTAGTACAGGAAGAACGGGGATGCGCTTTTTGTCCAGCAGTGCTGCATTGTTGATCTATTGGATCCACTTGTCTTCAGCATTTGATAACTTTTGTTATTACCATTCTTGGAAATTATGAAACCTTTTCCCTTACACTGTTCTATTATTCTGGGATAAGAATAACCAGCATCAGAAAGGGCTATGACGTTGTCCTCCCAGAATGATTAATATTTTTAGGGCATTTTGGCAGCAAACTTGAAAATGAAAAACGGAATGATAAGTTTGATTGTTACTGAACTCACATGAAAAATTACACAAGCGTCATGCATTTCAAACTCATACTGTGACATTTTAACAATTGTCACCATAAACATGAAACAATCATCAGTACTTCTGCATTATGCATACCTTGTGGCAACAGTAGGTGTTTAGCCTTGCATTACCATTTATATACGGTTTAAGAAAAGCTCCAGATAATACAAACTTAACAATAAAAGCTTTGTATAATAGATTGATGATTGGGCTTTTTGGGTTTCAGCCACCAGGTTTCGAGAAATAGAGCCTCAAAGACCCAAAAACCTCAAAAATTGAAAGTGCTTAGACTGCCCCACAGTATTGTTACCCAAGGTAACCCTGGGGATATGCCTAACAGTCGTGCAATCCGTATTTCAAACGAAACAACCACTTCCGTAAAATCGATTTTCAAAAATATCACATTATTATGGGGTCGACCTTGTTTTATTCTCCCTGACAGCCAGTAGGGGTGGAAATCATAGTATAGGACTACAAGTGCACTATAACCATCAAATACCACTTAAACTGGGTGATGGTGGTTTGAGCCAAAACAAAACAGCAATGGCATTTGGCCCTTGTGCGAGAGAGAATGCTAGTCAGAGGGTAGCCAAAGGGAAGGAAAATATTACATTCCACCAACTCGCTGTAGCAAGACTATATTGCCAAAAATAAACAGACACTTTCGATTTTAAACAAAAGAGGCTTCTTTTACTTAATTTGGAGAGAACCCCTTATCGTTTTGTTTATCTTTGAGAGCAATTGAAATTCAACTCATTCTACTCATTCAACTCTGCGATATCTTTCTGAATTTTCACGTTATTTGCTTGGGCTTTTTATAGAGTAACTCTATACATTTGCCAAATAAATTATGCAACAGAAATTCTGGTAACCCTTGCGCATGCGCAGTTAAACATTATTTAGTAAAAACGTTCATATTGCATCAAATATTTAATTAATATTTTTATTTTCTGATTGCAGGATGTTGTCTCTACTGTAGTTGTCAAGTTTCCTGAAAATGGCATTGCATTGGGTTGAAAACCCTGTACGTCATAAACAAAAAACTTACGAAAACATTTCGATTTTCTTAAACGTTTATAACTCCATGAATTCTCATACAAATGAACAAAGATAAAGTAAAAGAAGCCTCCTAATCATATGCTACAGCTTCAACACATTTCAAGCATTATTTTTTACAGAGAGATCCCAAACATTTTTTTGTTCAATTTGTTGCTGGCCCCCTATTTGCCTTCGGGACAAAACCTTCACTGGAAATATACGAGGTGCAACATGCTCTTTATACCCCTAAAATTTCAGAATAATTTGTCAAGTATTTTTCTAGATATTTGACAAAACGTCTAAAATCGAAAGTGTCTGGTCATTTTTCGCAATATAGTGTATGTGATTTGCTGGTAAAGGGCGATAATGTTTTGGTGTCAAAAAAATTAAAAAAATTTATTAGGGGCCTGGTTGAAGCTGGGGTGCTGATATTTGGTGGTTATAGTGCACTAGTGGTCCTATATCTATACAATAATTTCCAGCTCTACTGGGCTGCCTAGGAGGCTGGGATAAGGTCGACCCCATAATAATAATGTGATATTTTTGAAAATCGATTTTACAAAACTAGATGGGTCATTTGAAATATGGATTGCACGACTGTAGGGCATATCGCCAGAGGTACCTTGAGTAAAATATTGGGGCAATCTGAGCACTTTCAATATCTGGGATTTTAGAACTTATGGGACCCATTTCTCAAACCCAGATGGCTGGAACCCGAAAAACCCAAACATGTATTCTACATTCACCAAGTACTACAGGTTGGCAAAATTTAGTCAAAATCGACCAGGTAACAATTTGGGTACTCTCCTTGTAGTGGAGTTTACGTTCTTGGTCAGAACCTGCAAGGACTATTCATCAGCTTGATCATCCACTCTCTATTGTTTGGGATCAGCTTTACGCTTACTGCTCTATCCGCTATGGAAAAATCCAAGTGCTTCCTCACATTTCAACCTTAATGTCTCGACATGTCCCCTGTTGAGCTGCATAAAATAATCTTACATTGTCTATCTCATGCTGCCATTTTAGCAGACTTGTAACAACTCGCTTTATAGCCATCAGCTAACAAGAAATTTACTATTTCTCCATCGGAGTGCTCTGAAAATTAGAAAACAATAATGTGGGCATGTTAGCCTTGTACAGCTAGAATTAAACCATCACATATCCTAAGCCTATGACTTGCACCTCTATCTTCCTTGTAATTGATTGTGGTATAGGTAAACTTGAGAGTTTTCCTATTACCGTATTTTTTCGAATAGAGGCCGCAGCTCTAAACCCCCCAAAAAATCGAAAATTTTAGGAGTGCGGCCTGAAAATTTTTTTTTTTGCTGAATTAAAAAATCATTATCGGTAATTTTGGATAGAACAAAATATAAAGATCGAATTACTTAGTTTTAGTGTCCCATAGTATATTACATAGTCACATACCCTTCAGTCTGACGGCCTCAGAACAATAATTAACCAGTCACATATTTTCCTTCATAAATTATTAGTTTTATTATGTACTTCACGTGTTAAAGCAGTAGTCGGCGATTCCTTCAAGCCCACTCTACTCCAAGGTTTTGTGACGTCGTAGAATGCTCTATCGCGTAATTGGTCAGCATTTCGTTGATAGAACCATGGCCGCCGCTGATGAAATAAAAGTTATACTCGCTCATTAAAATGAAATTACTGCAATTATTTACACATTTCATTAACAAATGTATAAAACTTTCATTAAACATATAAAACTAATTTAGAAGGTTATATAAATAATAAAACTGCTGTCGAAATTACTATTTAAGATACTGTGGGACACTAAAACGAAGAAATTCGATCTTTTTGTAGACCCTAGAAGTTTGTGGCCTAAACTGAATTGCAGCCTTTAAACTGTTATTTTTTTCATTCCACTGTCAAATTTGCGGCTGCGGCCTAAAGTGAATGCGGTCAATATTCGAAAAAATATGGTTCTTGATAATTTACACATTCTGTCATAAATAATTACTTTGTATTAAACAAGTGAAGTATTTACGTTAATTTAAAATTACCCTGTACACGAGGGGCAGTCAAAATGTTCACGGAATGACTCCAATGGCAGATCATACAGCACTGCTGACATAAATCCCTTCAAAATAGCACCATTGCGAGCATGCATTTCCTCCATCGAATCTGCCATTCTTGGGAGCATCAGTGGAAGGTCTCTTGTGGAAACTTCCGGAGCTCTGCCGTCACCTTTGACTTGTCTGCCCCTTGAGGCCCATTTTCAGAGCCAGGAACAGACAAACCTTACTTGTAGTGAGATTCAGAGATAACAGGAATGTTTTTGTTCGCGAGGAATTGATAAAGAAAAACAATAAGGATCAAGTGATCAGCAGAATGCTTATTATGCCTTATGCATTTCGTTGTTCCACTAACATCGAATGCTCCCAATGGAAGAATTGTTATTGCCCCTGTGAACAGAGATGCTGTTCTCTCTTTGACAAAAGTGGGATCACTAACTTATCACTCATTTGTAGTCTGTTGAAGAATTCCTGGTACTTTTTGACTGCCCCTCGTACATTATTTAATCAACCATTTTTCTACACCTATGCTTTATAATGAGACAATTTTTCTTTATTAAAGGATACTTGAATAGAACTGGTTAACTGCAACAGAACAGAGAATACTCTGGGCTGCTAAGGCTATCTCTGTCACTAGCCTATATTTGCCCCTATATCGGAATCTAAACAAAATCGAGAAGATAGAACATGAACAGATTCAAATTTTAAAACACCAGAGGTATTTTCTTATTTTATTGCAAAAATTCATCACTTTTAATTAAACATTTACTTTCTGCCATCTAATTCAGACGTATCCAAATAATATTTGTATAGATATAAACTACTATTTGAAGTTAGTAAGATAAATTTATCCATATAATAAAACTGGGCTCGTTTTATTTCTTTAGAGAAAAGCGCTTGATTCTGTAAAAGATGTTCGTCGTTAACAACAGCAAAATTTTGAAGTATGGCACCGTAATCACCTGTAAATCTTATCAAGAAGCTTACTTTAACAGATGAATCTCGTAGAAAACTCTGGTTTTTCTTAATGGCTTGAAAATTCATTAGCACATCCCCCGTTCTGCACTGCCACACTTTGGCTGTCTTGTCGTCTGATGCTGTGATAATATAACTTCCGTCCAAATTGAAATGAACCGAATTAACAGCGCCGTTGTGCCCTGAATTTAAATTAACCAGTTTGAAAATCTTTCCTGTACGTCGCTTAACTTCTTAAATAAAGATTTGTTTAAAAATTATAGGTGACTTGAATTGTATGTTGTAAGAATTAAATGAATGTGATATACTAGATTTGGTATAGATCTATATACCAAATTTATATATAGTGATATACTACATTTGATATACTAGATTTTCACCAATATACCCCACGGGTTATACAATGGTGTGGGGTATATTCGCGAAAAAATATGGTACTGGGCACCTTTGTAAAATTTAATGTATAAAATGCCAAAAAAATATTTTCTGATCCCTCTTTATAGTGAACACTTTCTATGTAACTATAAAATTGCAACGGTCATTTCCAAAACATGTGAATTGGTCGTTATAAAAGGGGATGAATTGAATATCATTAATGTTTACAGTTTAACCAAGCTATTATTTCTAAGATTTTATTATATTTACAAAAGAAACAAAAGCGGTTAATAACTTCTTAAGAAATCGTCTAGTACACTATGTGATCAAAAGTTTACAGACACTGGCATTTCCAGATCGCAGGCTTCAGATAACAAAAATTAGTAAACGGTGGCATCAGATGAAGGAAGACCTTCCACCAGTTTTTGGTAAAAAAAAAAAAAAGCTGAAATTTCCTTCCATTTTGGTTGGTTCAGACACAGATGAAGGAAGGCATGATCTGGCTCGTAGTCGACATTCCAATTCATCCCACTGCTGTTCAATGGGATCAAGATCGGGGCTCTGGCCATTCCGATCCATTTCTTCAGCCCTGTCGTATTGAAACAGTCATGTACAGACCTTGCTTTATGGCAAGAGGCATTGCCATGTTGAAACAGAGATGGCCCTTTCCTGAACTGGTTCCACAATGTTGGAAGTGCACAATTGTCCAAGATATCTCGATAAGTAATGGCATTCATTGTTCTTTTAACAGAAACAAGCTGGCCCAGTCCAAACTATGAAAAAGAGCCCCGTACAATGATGACACCTCCCCCCAAACGTCAGTGGGCATGACACACTCGAGTAGGAAACGTTCTCCAGGCATCCACCACACCCAACTTCACTCATCTGATTGCCAGAGTGTGTACCATGATTCATCAGTCCACAGGGCACATTCTATGCTCCCGTTTCTGCAAGTTTTACACCACTCCAAATGTCGCCTGGAATTGTCAGTGATGAAGGGCTTGTGAGCAGCAGCTCTTCCCAACAAATGCACAGTAACACAGGAAGCAGAATTTCTGAACTCTGTAGCAATCATTTCATCAGAAGATCTTCTATTGTTCCAGGTCACACGTGCAAGCACTGGATGACCTCAAGTCTGTCAATTTCTTGGGTTCACCAGTTCGTGGTTACACTGTTGTTGCTCCCTGAGTCTTCCAATTTGCAATCACAGTGCCTATAGCTGAAAATCTTATGGACTAACTTGTTGCAGAAGTGGCATCCTATGATGATTCCATGTTGGAATTGCTGAGCTGCTTTGAACCAACCCATATCTTAATAATACAATGCAGATGTGTGCATGAAAGTGTGTGAGGTTATTTATAAAATTTACATGTCATTGTCAAGAGACATTTGGCACATTCCTTGATTATGACTGGTGTCCCTAAACTTTTGTTTACCATATAAATCTAAGAAACATGAATTATCCACGTATAACCTTCACCCTAATTTTATGCTATTATAGATTTCAACAAATTTCCTATAGTTGAATAGATAATATGCCATTTTTTTTTACCTTTATTTAATATAAATTTATGGAACACTGGAAATGTCTCACCTAGTAAGTCGGTAATTTTGTCTTTTTTATTGATAATGTGCGCATAATCTTGCGTGGTCGCTACAGCTAATTTTGAACCATCCCCTAGAATAGAAAATATTGCCAGAGAGTTAAAGTTCATTACATTGTCGGAAATGCTCGAAGTTATTAGGTTGGTGCAAAATTAATGGCCAATTGCATTTTGTAGATGTAGTAAGTCGGTATGCAAATTATTTCTCGACTGATACACCCATGTGGCATCATCTTAAAGCTGTAGTCTTGAAGCTGATGCTAAAAACTTGTTCAAACACCTTACGGTGTGAAAGATTAGCTCAATTTTGAAATGCTATCTACACAAGAGATACGCATCATTTTATTGCACAAGTTCAAACTCTGCCATAATGCTGCCAAAGTATGAAGTGATGGGATAACTTCTCAACGTACAACGCGCAGATGGTTTGAAAAATTCCGTGGCGGCAATACCACCCTTAAAAATGAGGATGGTTGCAGTGTCCATCGAAAGTTGACAACTTATTGAAGACATTAATCGAAACATCTATGTAAATCCACACGAGAAGTTTCCGAAGAGCTCAAGATAGACCATTCTACAGTTGTTCACCACTTGAAGCAAATTGGAAAGGTGAAAACGCTTGATAAGTGACTCTTTGGTAGTCTGCAACCAGACTCATTCACACAACTTCCTGAATCGGGGTGAAACTATTACTGCCCAATCATATGTTCAACAAATTGACAACATACACCAGAAACTTCAACAACAATGACCAGTATTTGCCAATCGGAAAGGTTCCATCTTGCTTCACGATAAAGCTTGGATGCACGTCGCAATGATCAAGTGACAGAAGTTAAATGATCTTGGCTACAACACTCTTTGGTCATCCAGCATACTCACCTGATTTTTCATCAACTGACTACCACTTTTTCAAGCACCTTGACAATTTCCTCCAAGGGAGATGTTTCAAAATCCACAACGATGCAAATACTGCCTTCAACAAGTTCGTCACCTCCAGAAGTTCAGAATTCTACACCACCGGAATAAATATGCTTGTGTCTTGCTGGCAAGTGTTGACTCTGCCGGATGTTACTTTGATTAATAAAGTGTTATTTGATATGAGTTATTGCATTTTAAAGTAGTCACTACACATCGACCATTTATTTTGCTCCAAGCTAATAGTACAGTTGACTCTGAATAATCCAACATTTGACAGTCCGACACTGCATCGGATGACGTCACTGCTGCAGACACAGACACGCACGCATATGGAGGGAGAGGCACCTCCTCCCATCTAACTTTGTTCCCGTTCTGTCAATGGATATAGCCTTAGAAGTCAAAATTCAGTTTTAAAAAATCAACCTTAGGTAATCCGATATTTTTGATAAACCGACACCCCCTTGGTCCCGTAACTGTCGGATTATCGCAAGTCAACTGTAAAGAGTCACTTAGAAAGTAATACAGTCGAACCCACTTATAAAGAATTTTTAAATGTTCACAAATTTGTTCGTTATAACCATATTTCTTTATAAACAGAGGATATAGTGAAATATTTATTCAAAGTGGATTTATTTATATCCAACAAAGGGAAAACACTCAATTGTGAGCTTTTGTTTTTGCCATAATTTCAAAAAATTCTGGCACTCAGACACGTGTACACATGGAATTTGCTTACTGCGGGGTAATAGTAGTATTCCCACAACAAGTGTTTCCCGTTTCTCTATTACTATATTCCTCACCCTCTGCTCTTACCGAATGAATTAACCAGAGACCTAATCTTTGCAACATTAAAACCTTGATTCCTGTAAAGATTGAGGCAAGGAATGAGGCGAGGCAAAATTATCATGCAACAACCAGGCATCGTTGAAATGTCACGCAGAATTATGCTATGGTGCAAATGGACATCACATTGAACACTATCTGACTGATGGAAAGACTTACTTTGTATCAGATGACTGTTTGTAAGCAACAAACAATAGAAGAACTTGCCAATTGTCCTGTTGCAGAACTTGCAATGAGGATTGTGGGTGATCCGCTCATTGGATTTTTGGTGAACTTTGTTTTGTTTTGTTTGGAATTTGCTGTTGAAACAAATGTGCAATTGGAATTTTTTGTGTATCTCTTACGGTTTTTGAGATAGAATTTGGATGTGTCCTAATTTGCATATTTGAGATGATGAAAGGGGTGCCATCTGATAGAGCACCCTCAAGTTCCTATTTATTCCCTGCATTGTAATTTGCGTAACTACACTGGTATCCAAGATAGGAAGGTGTCCAACAACTTTAGACTCGCCCTGTTTACGCATTCGACTGTATCCATTTTATAATTCAAAAAGTAACAGATTTCGGAATACTTAAAGTCATAAAGCAATTACAATCAGCCGGAAGACACATGGGGTGACACTGCAAGTTGGTAGGGTCAATCCTTCTCTACATTTGCAGCTCCTAGGGCCGCACAATTTTCTGAACAATCGATGACTTGCTGGATGCCATTTTTGTAGCAGTCCTTTTGGCTGTTGAGGAATGCTCCATGTCGAAGATGACCTCATCGCCATCTTGGAAATGCCATCCAAGACGAAGTAGGTTCTTCAGATGAGGAAAGAGGAAGAAGTTGCTACGGACCAGGGCGGGTGAATACGATCGATGGAGCAGTATTTCGAACCCCAGCACCGCCGCAACGCGCATGATCTCGTGCGAAATGTACTGGAGCATTGTTGCGCAGAGAAGTCTGACCCCTTTAGACACCTTGATCTGTTACACAATGATACATTAGTCTGAGAGGACCATCGCCTTCACTTGCTTCCCAATTTATGGTTCTTCACAGATGGAGGGGTGTCTGCTGCAAGGTACATCGATGCCACGTAGCGACTGTTTCGTACAATGGCCACTGACGACTCATGGATTTGTTTGGCATTGTTCCCCTTCAAATGCAGGAATTTCCCATGGCTTGCACTTCCTTTTTTCCAATGGGCTGCGCCAAATGCAGCTTTATATCCCCTCTCCAGCACTCCTGGGATGTCATTTCCCAGTGACAACACACATTTTCAAAATTGATTGTTCTTTCATGTTGATTGTAGTGACTTTATGACTGCCCCTCTTACAATGCACAAACGGGTTTACTTTCTGAACAATGTTTGTAATTACGCCTAAGCATTGTGAAACAAACTTAATAATGTTACATTAATGATGGCCGCTTTTAATGAATTTAACTTAATTTTTATACAAAACTCAGACTTAAAAACAAACATAAAAGCACTCACCTGTAAAACATAAATCAGTAACAGCAGCAAAAGATTTATCACGTAATTTCAGTTGTTTTGAAAATTTTAAAGGCAAAGATTCTGCTCCATGATATTCCTGACATATTCTATTAATGAAGCATCAAATTATAAAGCAGATTGTTAAAAAAAATTCTGGAATGGATTCACAATGTATGCTTTATACACTCACTCACCAAAAGTCATGGCACCACCCCTCCAATCAGGTTCCCTGTCCGTAATGAGACATATCACGCTGCTTCCATTCTCAGAATGCAGGTGCACAGGACTCCTTGATATCAAACAAATCATTGTAAGCAAAACTAGCTGCAGAAATGGCAGCACACCTAGAACTATCCGCATTCGAACAGGGGATGATTGTTGATGCCAGACAGATGGGTGCCTCAATATCAGATGTAGCCAACACCCTGCAATTTTCCTGCACAACCGTTGCAAGGGTCTATCGAGAGTACACCCAATGAGGGATTGCAACCCATGTCGAACAGCGGACGGGCCACCCATGCCTCATTGATGCCAGAGGTGTTCGCCGGATGACCCAGCTTGCAACTGCTAACCGTAGGGCGACAGCAGGCCGAATCACCATGCGGTACAACCAGGTTAATCCCACAGCTGTGTCCATGACGACAATTCAGCAAACCTTGGCAGCTACAGCCTTCGGGAGCAGGAGGCTACGACGGGTACCACTCTTGACAGCTGCACATCGTCGGAATGCTTAGCCTGGGCCAACCAACATCGACATTGAACCGCTGAGGACTGGCGAAGGGTTGCCTGGTCTGACGAGTCATGGTTTCACCTGTATTGGGCCGATGGTCGTGTCCGTGTCTGGTGTAGGCCAGACGAAGCCATGGACCCCGCTTGTCAGGTGGGGACACTTAAGGCAGGTGGAGGTTCATACTGGTCTGGGGTGATTTCTTTTGGCATGCAATGGGTCCATTGGTGCATCTGACATCCACTCTGCATGCTACTTCCTATGTTGATCTGCTTGGGGACCACCTCCACCCCTTCATGAGCTGTTTTTACCCCGCGGGCGACAGCATCTTCCAGCAAGATAATGCGCCTCCACACATGGCCTTTGTGACACGGCAGTTGCTGGAGGAACATGCTACCGACTTCACGACAATGATTTGGCCTCCACGTTCCCCAGATTGTAATCCATTGAACATTTGTGGGAAGTCATCAAACGATCTGTCAGGTCGTCGCCAACACAACTGGTAAATGCAGCATCATTATGAAGTGCAGTGGAGCCGGTATGGCTTGCAGTGCCTGTGGATGTGTTTCGGGAACTGGTAGACTCTCTTCCACGACAGGTTGCCGCTGCTATTCAGGGGCCCAATACATTATAACTTTTGGTGAGCGAGTGTAAATGGCATAATATGCATCGCAATTTTTACATATAGCACAAATGATATAATTTCCAAAATGTACACATACTTGATGAATGCCCCACATGAAAATCCTAGTGGTTAGATCTGGTGAATTTAGTGGCCACGGAATGGGAGCACCTCAGCCACACCAGTTATAACTGAAAGTAGCATTAGTTTCAGTTCTTCAGTGTACTAATTGTCTACTTCTACCGAAAGCTCGAGTCTCATTTCTCTGAGATTGTGACTGCAACATTTTTACAGACCACATGCAATTGGACGCTTAACTAAGAGGTCTTTCTACACTCTTTTCATTGTTTATAGCCAAATGTTGCCTTTTAGCCTCAGCTGTATTTCTACGCAAAGAAGACTGTCTATGCTGTGGTATTTTGAAGAAAAAAAAAATCCACTAAATGGAAAACAGGCTTAAGGAGGATTCCCGATTTGCAGGTTGGAAGCCTGCTCTGCCAGTTGAGCTAATTTGTCACTTCAGTGAAGTCCATTAGGACATATTGTAACAGCCCGGTGATCATAATCTGTGGTAGCTCAATTGGTAAGAGCGGTACCAGCAAAAGGCATGGTCCCTAGTTTGAGTCCAGGTCACAGATTTTTCCCTCCCTTTCCTCCTTAGTAATTATGATTATGTATAATTATTTTAATAATAAATGAGAAAATGCTCATACATACTTGTCAATAAACTTTGTGTTTTCTATCAAAGACGATGTTAGTGAAAATGCTTTAGCAGGAGCTTTTGTAGGTTTGGGTTTCCTATCATAAAAGAAAATGAAAAAATTTTGATACACTCTTTTAAACATGAAGTATACAGAATAATTAACATCACCATTATATGAGGCAGAGTCAAATGAAAGCCGGAAAACCACTGCAGAAAATCGAAAACCGCTCCCATTGCGATCAGACCCGGTACGCATGCGCGTGGACTCTTCCGCCATCAACTGGCATTGGTCCTGCGTCCATACATGACCCAGCTCACCAAAGAAGAGCAGTGTGGACTGATCAGTTTCCTACACAGTGAAGGCATGAAACCAATAGAAATCCATCGACACATGTTGGCACAGTATGGTGCTGCATGTGTATCGCAGACTCAGGTGTACGAATGGTGTAAGAAATTCAGCAGTAGCACAACAAGTTTGGCGGACGCGCCGAGGCCAGGCCAGGCACATAGTCTTGTGACAACCAAGGTGATTGCAGCAGCAGAGGAGATGATTCTGCAGGATAAACGGGTCACCATCAATGACATTGCAACAGCATTACAGGTCACTCATGGCTCTGCTCAGCATATTGGCTATGATGAGCTGAAATACCGGAAAGTGGCCACAAGATGGGTCCCTCATCTCTGACGCCCGAAATGAAGGAGAGCAGAGTCGATGCCTGCCAGGAGCTGCTGCGCCGCTACGAACTTGACAGTGACACCTTTTTGGAGCGGACTGTGACTGGAGACGAGTCCTGGGTCCATCACTACCAACCACAGACCAAGCGCTCCAGTAAGGAATGGCGGCACTTGACATCACCAAAGCCAAAAACGTTCCGCAGCCAGCCATCTGCGGGAAAGGTGATGCTGACCACAAGGTTTCATAGTGGAACATTACATGGATAAGGGCAAGACGGTGACCAGTGCCACCTATAGTGAATTGGTGCGTGACATTCTGAAACCTGCTATACGCACCAAGCGCCACATGACAATGTGCGACCGTGGCGACTCTCCAGGAGTTTCGTCTGCAGTGCCTCCCCCATCCTCCTTACTCTCATGGTCTCGCACCCTCCGACTTCCACATCTTTGGCTCACTAAAGGACTCCTTAGGTGGCCACAAATTCGCGAGTGACATGGAGATAAAACAGTCAGTGGTTGCACGCGCAGCCAAAAGATTTTTTTTCCCCGAGGTATCCATGCCCTCCCGACTTGGTGGTGGAAATGCATCGAAAAGCAGAGGGGACTACATTGAAAAGTAGTGTACTTGTTCCAACTCTGTCTGAAATAAAGGAGCTGTAAAAAAATATTTCCGGTTTTCATTTGATTGACCCTCATTTTATTAATCAGAGAAAAGTTCAGAAATCTTTGTTAAATGGAAATTTCTGTGCCTATCTGCCTTAAATGAAATTGTTCTGTGATAACAGTGGTGTAGTGAGGGGAGAAGTCATGATGCACTGTACGTGGGGAGGTAAAAGTCCACTGGGATCAAGTCTGAGAATTTGCAATTTCCTAATCGCTGAAATGGCCCTCTAGATAGATTTTTACCTCTGGGGTCACTTGAAGGCTCTGGTGTATGCACATATGCGACATTGAATGTGCTCAAGCAAGTGTTGAAGATGATCCACCAAGTGGCCGATCATCTCTCAGTGAAGAACCGACGATAGCTGTTCAAGTTGAGGCCATAGTGCTCGAAGACCTGTGTTGCACATGACAAAGTTTGCAGTGTGCTAGGTTCTGTGGCTGTAAACACCAATGCAAAAAGATTGCCAAAAAGCAGCGGTAGTTGTCACACATCTACCTGCTTTGGGCTATGAAATTCTGCCTCGCCCTCTTACTCACCAGAACTGGCACCCAATGACTTCTTCCTCCTCCCTCAGATGAAACGACTGCATGGTAAGCGTTATCATGACAACAACCACCTCAGGTGATTTCTGAGGTGGAACACTTTCTCAATGGTCAGAACAAGGATTTCTATAAGAATACTCTCCATCAGGTCATCCGTCATTGGAGAAGTGTGTGAAGTTGTGTTTATGTCGAAAAGGATCAACTCCATCACCAAGTTTCAATTCCCATCTCCCTTCTGTCACAGTGATTATACAAACTTTATAAACGCCCCTAGTAAACAACTACAGGGCATTTTGAAAGTCCCCGAACACCAAGTTTAAGACGTATTTACTTCAAAACCATAAAAGATATCAGAGTATTGCTGCTTGTGGTAGTTGCGTGTGACCTTAGGAATGTGCTGCTTGAGGACCATGAGACAACGGTTGCACAGACAAACAGGAACATTCAGTCGGTCATGGTTCTCACGCAAGATCAGACTCATATTCTTAGAAGTTTATTTTGTGGAAAAATTGTACCAACATTGCATTCAGCATTTTCAAAGGAAGGTTTCTGATGCTCCTATACCCTACGGGGGGAAAACAACTGTGCATGATCTTGTATACCGGTTTCAAGAGAGACTGTGTATAATAAACCTAAAAGTGCCTGACGTGCCTTGGTGACGAGCACATTTCTGGAGAAAATTCATGCTTCCCTGCAGCACTTTCCACGGAAGTCACTTTGGCGGTTGTCTGAAGAGTTAGGGGTCTCGTATTCAGAAGGCTACTAAACATCTAAACGTACAGCCATACAGAATTCGAGTAGTGCAAGAGCTTTGTTCTTTGGATTCGGAAAAACGCAGTGCTTAATGCTAAGTTTTAAGATTTTAAGCACAAGAGTTTTACTGCATGAAGTTTTTTCTGGGGACCATGACCTACATAACATCACTGCTTGCCCACACCCATGCAAGCGTCTTGTCACGTGGTGCTCTCACATTGCATAGCACGTTCCTAAGGTCACATACAAATGCCCCAAACAGCAATACTCTGATATCTTTTATAGTTTTGCAGTAAATACATCTTAAACTTGGAGTTCGGGGACTTTCAAATCACTCTGTAGTAAAAATGTTTGGATGAATCCCCAAAATGAAGCAAATAAAAGAGTTTTTTACCATGGTTGTGCAGTGTATCCAGAAGATCTCACTATTTTTTTGGATGCGATACCTTTCTTAGACTTTGAATGATTGCTTGCTAACAAAGAAAGACAATTATACAAAAGAGTTCTTCCCATCCCTTTAGTGTCTTTAAAAGATAAAGAAGTAAAGCATTTCACTCTTACATTATTTATTTACCTCCAACTTCAATAGGACTTTCAAGTGAAGAATAGGTTACTCTTAATGGCGAGGACTCCAACACACTGCCACTAGATAAATAATACAGAATATGGAAGAAATGTAACTAATTTCAACTTCCCAAAACTTGAATCTATTACCAAGACTAATGAAAACAGTTTCTTCAACTGGCAACATGCTGATTGTAATGTCAACAAGCCCTGACTAATGATTGACCACCTAGGCTTGTTGGCATAAGCCACGTTCACCATCATGGCTACCTCCCTGGCATCGGAGTAGTTTCTCCCATTGGTCAGAGAGAAATGCACGCATAATGAATGGTGCAAAACCTAATAAGATAAGAGAAAGAGGGCTTCATTCAAGACTACTTCCCATTCAAGATATAAGACCAATGAGTCACAGGAAAAGGAATGATATAGGCGTCCTTGCATCCTGATCAACTGGTCAACTCAAGCATACTCTTCCAATGAAGGTACATCCCCAAATCATATTTTGAACACAGGGCTGTTGAAACCTGATTTAAGATGTATGAATGTTCGAGATGACAAACAGACCTGAGCGAGCCAAAAATTTTGCCACTAAAATCGAGGTCAAGAGATCAACCTGTGGAGTTAATTATGAGTCAGTGCAAAGCAATGGGACATCATTCACGGAGACCTTCAAGTCCCACACAAAGGCATCTGGAACAGATGGCTAATCTATGAAGAAGACTGGAAATGGACAATCCAGTGGCTGATAACATCTCATGAACTGGTCGGCAGCAATTCCTGAATTAACTTTAACCAGTACAACAGGGAACAATTTCGGAATACATTATGTGCTGGACAAAGTCCCATATTATTGGTACCCCGCTATTCCAGATCTTTCAGCAGAAAGAAAGAAGTTCCACTGGATTAATTGGAAAAGCATATTATGGGCCAATGAATCACACTGTCATAGTCTAGGGAATGTTTTCATAGGACACAGAACCAACTGACCTAATGCTGTATTGTTTAGAACATTATTCTGTGAAGAAAACTATACCTTGTTTCAGCTTCAGTTCAGAGTGATGTCACGAGTAAAGTGGTTACAGTTCGCCCGCATGAAGAAATAGTTCGAATAATTTTCTGTATAAAAAGTTCAAAATTTTTTCTGGAATCATATTTCATATTTTTCTCCTTGACATAATAATAAATCGGCGGATAGAAAAGCCATTTGACGAAATTTAAAAAAAAATAAAATAAAATGTAGTCAGTCTGTAGTCAAGATTATTTGATTGTAAAATGGCGGCGTCTGTTGTTCCTGCGTGAAAGAGATTTGTCAGAAATGAAAGATGATCGAGTTTTAACGAAGAGGATTAAAATACTTTAAACATTATTTTAAAAAAATGATATCTGATAGACACCATTCGACTATTCTACTTTCGAGAAGCCACGCGATTAAAAGATGGTGTAATGTAGCATCTTATCTTATCATGCCATCTTGCGATAATCTGCGGCACCTACTCCTACGAGGGAGTTTTGCGCCATCCCATTAATAACGACTGCTACGAGATGACAGTAGCAGTCGGGACCGACGGCTTAACGTGCCCTCCGAAGCACGGGGGGTTTCATGATGGAAAAGCTGCTGGGGATAAACGAACCAGAGGCTGTCACCAACTGCTGGAACACCAGCTATGGTCAATCGGCAAATGGGTCAGACCAAAGTCCCCCAACAGCCGCGCCCCAAATAGCTGTCCCGCCAGCGGTGGCCCTCAAGCCCAGGCCGTCACCCAACCAGCAGCTGGCCGCGCCTGAAGTTGCTGAACTCCATCGATTGGCAAGCCAACCGACGAGACAACCAGGCCACGGCCACCCCCAATGTAGCATACATAGCCTCAGAATAACTTATTCTTTTAACGGCGGAAGGATGCAATGTTGTGCACCATGTCTGGTAAGCAGGCTCATTCCATGACGTCGCTCTCAACTGAAGGGTATAGTATTGTGGTATGACAAAATTTACACATCATTACCCACTTTCATGATATCCGCTTTCAGGTTCTTTTAATCTCAATCTTTTAATCTCTATATTTACAGTGAGACAATCTCTATTTATTCCACTATAATGCAAAAAATGTTGGCCTAAAAAGCACCTAAATTTCTGGGACCTTATAATACAAGAGGATAATACAGTGATACCTCACATAACGAACGCTTCGAACAACAATCAATCTGCATAACGAACGCGGGCTCAGGGTGTAAATCAACTCGCAACGAAGCATGCCCCACATAACGAACTCGTTTTATGGTAAAGTTACTATGGGTATTGTTCCTCCCGGGATCCCGTTGATTGCTTCTGCATATCTATTGTTTAGAGTGTCATGAGTTGCATCTGCATATGTATACAGGGTCCTTATAATTAAAGTTACATTTTGACATGGCCATAAAAAAACTACTGGACCAAAAGCTATAATACTTGGTAATAGTATACAAGAGAGCATGGGAAGTTCATACCCACCCAAAAAAAAAATTAGTTCAAAAGGTCACCACCAGCATGGAATGGCGCTCTATGCAATATTCGTATACGAAATTAGACACGAAGACACATGTTAACAAGTCTTTAATCGTTACTAAAAATAATTTTAGTCCTGTAACTAATTTTAGTAATGATTAAAGACTTGTTAACCTGTGTCTTCGTGTCTAATTCCGTATACGAATATTGCATAGAGCGCCATTCCATGCTGGTGGTGATCTTTTGAACTAATTTTTTTTTTTGGTGGGTATGAACTTCCCATGCCATCTTGTATAATATTACCAAGTATTATAGCTTTTACCCATGTTTATTCTTGATATTAAAGTTTCATTTTCATACAACTACATTGCCTCGTTGCTTTGAGCTCATAACATCTCTCGCAAGTCAAAAAACTCATACCTAACAAGTGTGGAAGTCGCTTATGCTTAGCCCTTGTGGTTCAAGACCCTCCCCGTGCATGGGCGTGCACAATTTAAAAGGCCCAAAAATTAAATTGCTCTTGTCTTTATTCAAAATTAAACACTGTAAAACATAAATATCAGCAGACATCACAGTAATTTCTTCTGGTATTTCTGTATATTCTTGCACATTTTATTTCTTACTACAGTCAAAAATGAGGATCACATTTTACAAGAGGATAAAATTTTTACTGTTTTTTTGGTCTCTAAAAATGGAATTGCATTATAGTAGAATAAATATGGTAAATGATTGTTGTTATTTTGGTTAAAAATTTTAATTCAACATTAATATTTTTTATTGATTATTAAAAAACTTATGCTATTATTTTTAATTAATCCATCATCCATACCTTGCAATGAAAGATAAATTTTCTTGGATATAATCTGTTTCTTCATTCAAAATTAGATCGCTCTCACTAGCATTACTGCAAACCTTTGGAGAGATTGGTCTACCATCGCTTACAGATGGTAGAGATGCGGGGGAGTATCGGTATATTTTTATTTTATTTACGTGAACAATATTAGTAAATAAGCTGCCGATAATGCACCATACCTAAAAAGAAATAATTTTAAAATATAAAGCTTGATAATTATTATGCCAAATTATGTAGACATTGTTACCTAAAGCAAAGCATTTAATGCAAACAGCTATTAAATGTGTTCAAGTGAAATTCAGACTAGGTTTATTGCGTTTGTTCAAAGCAAGTGCTTCATTTACAGAGCCAGTATATGAGGTGTGTTCAAAAAAGTATCGAACCTTAAGTTTTCCTGCAGAAACAAATAAGACACAGGAGCCCTCTTTCAGTGAAGATGTGACGGAGACATTCATGAGAATGCGCAAATTATTTCCTGCCTATAGATGGCGTTAGTCTCTGGTAATCGGTGTATTAGTGAGGATGTGCAGCGAGCGTCCATTGGATTGTGAATTGTTGCAAAAATGACAAAACAAGTTCAGCAGGTGAGATTGCATCAAATTTTGCGAAAAGCTTGAGCTCCATTGCAAGACCTAACAGGCTTTTGGGGATGCTGCTATGAGTCCATTCTTCACATCCGATTCAGACTTATTTGGTCAAACAGCATGGCTCCCTTTCTCAGGTTCCCTACAGGCCTAACATGGCTCTGTGTGGTTTTTGGCTACGGAGGGTTGATTCAGATAAAATGAGAAGACTTTAAACGCCGCGTATAACCTTGACGGAATGTGATTTGCATGACTCGTCCACTATTCATGGGGATTAGCTTTGTATACACTTGTCGCTGTTATTTGGGACATTTCATGCTGAAACATGGCTTCCAAAATCACAGCTTTTTGGGAAGGGTATATGTTTGGCCTTTCCGACGCTAACTTCAGTCTTTCGTGCATTGTGGAATTATGCAAACGAAATGGTATTGTGGTATCCAAAGCTACTGTGGGTCGAATAATGAAAAAGAACAAATTGCCACCATCTAATGAACGTGGATGAGCAGAGAAGCAGACCAGAAACAAGCCCCAGCCAACACGCCCAGCTCAGGTGGTGTGAGAAATCCGGTCTGAAGTGCTGAAAGAAAATTCCCCCACACAGAAGTCTAGCCCAAAGGAAAGGTATTTCACAGGCAACAGTCTCCAGAATAATTCATGACAATCTTGGGCTGGAACGGCGTCATAAAGCGCACGGTCACACAACTGAGTGACTGAATACAACTGAACACTGCCAAGTCATCTGTGGCTTACTACAGGAAGATGGAACAGGAGACGAGCATACGAGTTATTCCCTTCTCTCGTGTGCCTGTAAAATCTCCTGACGCATCACCGATGGATTTCTGTGGTTTTGGTCTCCTGAAACAACGGCTCGGAAGTCGCCGACCAAGAACAGTTGATGGGCTATGGAAAGTGTGTCAGCAGGTGTGGAACGAACTTCCCATGAGTCCCTCAAACTCAGCCTACTTCAGTGGAAATTACGGTGCTGGGCGATAGTCCAACAACGTGGCTCTCACATCGAACACAACCAATGGTGGTGCCATGGTATTACACCATCGTAACAGAACTGCAAAGTCGTCTCATTTTATCTGAATCAACCCTCTATTCCTCAAATTGAAAATTCCACTGAAAGAAACCAGATTCAAATCAAGAGAGGATATTATGTGAAATGCAGCGGCTCAGCCAAACACCATTCCACCAGATGCATACAAGAAGTGTTTTCAACAATGGCAGGACTTCTGGGAGAAGTTGTGTATTACCAAGGGGACTGCTTTGAAGGAAATTAGAGTAAATATCTTGGACATGAATAAAAGCATCATGCCGATCAGTAGTTTGATGCTCTTTGACCACGCCTCGTACATGGAAGTTGAATTTTTCACATTGTTGAGGATTCAATCCGCTTTTGTTGTGAGCAATTACGGTGTCATCTATCAGTTGGTTAAAATTAAAGTTAGAATTGCATGGATCATGAAGAAACTTTGTGTATATGCTATGCAGAGCATGGGTGAGAGGATCCCAACAGAAATTTGTGTGTTCACATTTGCAACAATGAAATTTCTTTTTGGGGGCTCTCTAATAAATGGCGACTTATTTGTTTCAATTGGTCAACTTGTTTTTATTGATGAAAATTCCATATTACTGTCGTAAATGAAGCATTCTTAAATACACATCAGCTCTCAATAAACACATTCTTATAGTTAATATTGATAGTATTTTCTGTTTTTGAGGGGCACTCTAAACGTTTTTAGCCAGAAATGCTGCACCTATCCCACCAAATTTGTTTTCTCCAAGTACTTCATTCTATCATAGTCGCATGCAAGATTGCATTGTTTTCACAATTTTGAAGTGTGTGCAATGGATCTAGATGCGATTCAGCAAGAATGGTGTGCTATGTTTTTCAACGATTTGAAATGTCGGATTGTTTTGAAACTTTACAACAGACATTTCCTGCCAGAGCGAGTAAAGCCACAGTTTCGTCCGGTAACCTGTTCCTGGATTAAGGTAACCCTGGACATCGAATCATGAGCAGTTAAACAATCTTGCATGACCATCTGCAACTCGGGAAGATTTCATCACGATGGATCCCTCATTTGTTGACCCAAGAGCAGAAACCAGTCCGAATGCAATGGTGCCAGGGAATGATCAAAAGGTTCCATATCGGAGCATCAAAACGCATCAACGACATCTGCACAGGTGACAAAACGTGGCTCTTATCATTACAACCTTGAAACTAAGGAATAATTTAAACAGAGGCTCCCTAAAAGGCAAGGACACCACAGAAATGCAAGCGTTCTCGGAGTGCTGGGAAGGTGATGGTGACAACTTTCTTCTTGTATGCACTGTTGCACTTGAAAACAAAAAAAAGTTACAGCAGAGTGTTGTGTGAATTCTACATGCCAGAAGTCCTAGAAAAATAGAAGTGTCCTAAGATGGGACAAGAGGCTTGTTGTGATATCATGACAATACCCCAGCACATAATGCTGTTAAGAAACTGAGTTTTTCTGTGAAAATCAGGTAATATGTTGACACATCTCCCCCATTTTCTAGATTTGGCACCTTGCGATTTCTGTTTGTTCCACACAATCAAGAGGAAGCCCAGAGGGCCCCATTTCGATGTGGCGATGATGTCCAGCAGTGTACAATGTCCTGGTCACTGCTCAAAACTGGAAAAAAAATGCCTGTCCGACTGATTCAAGAGGATGAAGCTTTGCATAAAAGTCAAAGGAGAATACATTGAAAAGTGCTAAAAGAATGGTCTTCTTAAGATGCAGCGTTCCTGGCTAAAAACTTTTAGAGTACCCCTCATATACTTAATAACAATACCAGGATCGGACAAGCATTCTCATATTTTATGAAATTACAGTGTTTTAACTCTCTTTAAGCTTTGTACTATTTGAGTTCTAGCTTACATTCCTTTCTTCTGTGCAGCATTTAGAGAAGACTACATTCCCAGCTAAGCCAATTATATCAGACTTGCCTGCCAAAACATGAAAAGAAAAGTTGGAAAATAAGAGTTAATTCATATGAGCAGAGTTTAAATTTTCCTTTATTTATAAAGTTATTCATGCCCAGAAGTGTAAGTAGAAATTTTACACATGAAATACAAGTCTAATGAATATTATGCACCCCCCCTTCTATCAGTTGTAATGTAATTTCGTTTTCATACGAAAAATTTCTCTTTATGGAGAAAAAAAAAACAAAAAAAAAACTTAACTCTAATGTACACTCTGCCCAATGAAAGAAAAACTAGGTCAAAGTGGCTCCTGATATCTATTAATCCATTCAGTGGTGTTCTTGGGCAGTATCTAATAATAGCTATTCAAAGGGATGGGGGGAATTCTTTTATTTCAAATGCTTTCCATATAAACTTCTGTAAGCAATTGCTTGAAAGATCCTAAATCACCCTGATTGGCTAATTTGAATTTCCCGACCTTTGACTTAGTTCTTCTTTCATTGGACAGAGTGTAAATGCTTTGCATTTTGTTGGCAAATGAATCAAAATTTGACATAGCGAGATTTTCCGAGAAGATGTTTGAAATGAGGGAAAACTGTCACCCCTCTTGTTCATAAGACTGGATAGATAGGGGTAACTGAGGCAATGAGCATGTCTGTTTGTCAGCCAAGAACACCTTCTCCATCAATCTTATCCTTCTTGGGTCTTCTTGCATGAACCTTCATATGCAGTAGATCGGTTAGCAACCAAATGTGATGACCCGGGATAAAAATCAGTGTGGCTGAGTCTAGATTCTGGCCCTTTCGATGTTAGGAGAGCCCCATTGAGGCAGGTGGAGAAGTTCAAGTATCTCGGGACTGAGTTTATGAGGGATGGGTGACAAGGACATAGAACTGGATGCTCGGATCTCTCCAGCAAGCAGTGTCGAAGCAAGCTGTTGCAATTTGTGTAATGAAACATAAGCTAGGAAATAAAGCAAAATTCTCAGTCCTCAAAGCAACCGAAAGTGTGATCGCAGATGCAAGCGACCGAAATGGGATTCCTGAAAGGAGTGGCAGTGGCTACCCAGACACAATAAGGGAGTCTTCATTTGTTTGGCCGAAGTGTAAAAAAGCTGAGAAACCCTATTCTAAACTACAGTGAGCTCCTGCCTATGAACCAAAGATTACTGTTATCAACGCAAAAGGTTGTCTTGTCTATTGGGAAAAGTAATACTGAAATGTTGTGGATGGTTAATCCATCTTTTCTATCAGCAGGATTTTCGCAAGACATTTCAATTGGACTTCTCACGTTCTCGCTCTATATCATGTACAATAAATATGGACAGGCTTTGGCTTTTGTGGGAATCATAGTTTTTTTTCCACCAAGTCAGCAGTAAATTATCTTCATACTGATTCCAAGTAATCAACGACTCTTTACACCATCATAATCTGTATATACGGAGTCTTGACTGCATTTGTATCCTCGACAAAGCCAGAAATAAAAGGCAAAACCAGTTGGAATTCTGAGTTTTCATTCTCACAAATACGTTAAATTAATAGCGAAAATTTAGGGAAATAAAATTTTTTTTCGAGATATCTAGGTTCGAGATAGCAAGGTTCGACTGTAACAGATGTATGCAGCTTAGTGCAAGATGTTGGAGTTCAGAAAACCACCGCAAGTGTCGTTTCTTCAGGAAAAAAAATCACCACAAGGTTGTCGCCACAAACAGTGGCAAAGCTAGCTTCTTAGCACCAGTGTTCAATTTTTCATTTATAGCTTATTAGCACCCCTAATTCGTTGCGCTCGTGTACTTTGCACACTTTGGCCGCCCTCAGCTACGCCTATGGCCACAAATGTTACTGAGAGTCACATTCTCCTGAAATCTATTCCTGAAAATATTCATAAGACCAACAGAACACATTTTTTTGAGATTCTTAAAAAAAACCGTAAAAATAAATTATTCTTACTGTTATAAGTTTTGCAAGTAAATTCTTGAAGGTTTGCTATCAGTTTTGTTTCAAATGTCCGCATATTTAAACTAACAATGGCTGATGTTAGTCCAATTAGCAAAACTGGCGCTGGTGACATTAAATCCCTTAAAAAGGTGATGAGAATAAAAAACTTATTTACTCTATTTATTATAAACAGAAATATCAAAAAATCACGTTTAAGAGTAAATTACAAGTCTAGATGAAAGAAGCATTGACTTTACCTAAAATTTGAGTCACCCTGCAGAAACGGAGGGAAGTTTTCTGTTATTTCATTTCGGTGAGGAGGATATTTAAACATGAACCCCAAAATAGCCAATCCTGGTTCAGACACTTCTTGATACAGATTCATTTCACTATTGTTGCTGCTCAAACCATTTTCAATTTTTTGTTTTCCTTTATTCGCATTAACTACTACATTTTTTTCTTAAGAGAAATGATAATAGAAATTTTATTCAATTTACATGCATATAAAGCTCTATATATAGTACAACCTCGATAAATCAAATCTCAAGGGAAGAGCAAAATGCTTTGATTTATAGTTTTTCGATTGATCAAGGTTCAATTTACGAAAAATAAAAATCAAATTGAGAATTTGTGTGAGATTTGACTAACCACATCTCCATGAATAGGAAAATAGAAATTTATATACATATTATATTCATGTACTGTACAGGGTGTTTATGAACTGTGTGTACAAAATTTAAGGAGTGGCAGAGGACCATATTTTGAATATACAACAGGCGGTCATAAAATCATTACAATCAACATAAAAGAATGATGCTTTTGAAAATGTCTCCTTCATATCTACCGGAAGAGTGCAGTGCTCTTGCGTCTTATTTGTTTCTGTGAGAAAAAATTAAGCTTCGGTACTTTTTGAACACACCTCGCATATTTTTATCCAGTGATTTATCATTACATACACAACTCCTAGGTCACAAAATTTCTTTACTCTCATAAAATTAAATCAGACCTAAATGTGTAGATCTGATCTAAATACATCCTTTGTCAGAAAAGTTCCAGGACAAAGGTCGTAAAAATAAGAAAATTGCACTTAGCAAGTAATGATCCTAACTCCTATCAAAGTAGTCCCCTTGGCTATCTATACACAATTGCCAACGTTTCTGGAGGTCTTGGAAGCAAGCAGGGAAATCTTCAACTGCGATGCTTGTAAGCTTATGTGTCACAGCCCATTGGATGCCTGCGCCATTCAGCACTTTGACGCTTCGAGCGAGGGTCATACTGGTATCACCAACTTTCATCCCCGGCAATAATCTTTGACACAAATATGGGTTCACGTCTGGCTGTATCCAATAGTTCAGCAGAAATTCTTAGTCTTTCCAATGGGCTGTGACAAATGAGCTTACAAGCATCGCAATTGAAGATTTCCTTGCTTCCAAGACCTCCAGAAACGTTGGCAATTGTGTATAGATAGCCAAGGGGAATACTTAGATAGGAGCTAGGATCATTACTTGGTTAAGTGCAATTTTCTATTTTTTATGATCTTTGTCCTGGAACTTTTCTGACAAAGGATGTGTCACCAAGAATAAGACTAAACTAAAAAAGTGCCTATTACGACTTTTATATTAAATAGAACAATCACTTACTTTTTTCCCCTGGTATTCATTTAAAAACAAAATAAATAAATAATTAATTGGCCACTGAGAAACAGATAACAATTAATCCTATTTAACAATCTATACTGAAGAGCCAAAACATTATGACCATCACCACATTGGTGAATGAACTCATCTGGATCACATGGAGGGCACGTAATTAAGTGGAAATGGTATTTAACTGCTGCTGGAGAAGGTAAGGAATCAGTCTTGCATTAAATTTTGCGAGTGATGGGAAAGGCTGCTGATCTAAGCGAATTTGATAGAGGGCAGATTGTAGTGGCCCGAAAACGTGTAATGAGCATCTCTGAAACTGCACGACTGGTAGTTGTTCACAATCTGCTGTTGTTAGTATTTATGCAAAGTGCATAGTTGACAATAACACCAAGGTCTTGGATGCCCACGCGTCACCAAACAAAAAGGACGTCAGAGTCTGTCCCACTTGGTAAAGCAAGATCGGTGCCAGACAGTGGCTAAGCTGACAGCCCAATACAATGCAATCCAAGTGCAAGTGTTTCGGAACACACAGTTCAGCAGACGTCCCACTCGTGTGCCTCTGTTGACCAAGTGTCATTGTCAACTACGCCTACAGTGGGCCCGGTAACATCAAGACTGGACCATGGATAAGTGGAAGAGAGTTGCTTGATCGGATGAATCTTGATTTCTTATTCCATCACGTCAGTGGTTGTGTCAGGGTACCACAGACTTCCCAGGCAAACAGTTGTTCCCCCCTCTGTACAGCAGGCCATACACAGGCTGGTGGTGGCGTTATTATGCTTTGGGGGGCATTCTCATGGGTGACTCTGGGACCCGTAGTTGTGGTAGAATGGACCATGAAAGCTGCGGACTATCTGAACATCACTGCGGACCAGTTGCACCCTTACATGGCATATGTCTTCCCAACTGGAAATGGAATCTTCCAGCAGGACAACGTCCCATGTCACAAGGCTCGAATTGTGTTGGAGTGGTTAGGTGTTTGACAATGTTATTTTCATTTCATGACATTTATACAAGTTGTACGTTCGAAACTTTACAGAGAATTCACTTATTTTCGAACTTTTGTTCACTTTTTATCGCCAAAGATCAATGCAATAGATAAAGGCCTCCAACCATTTATTTTCTTGTCAATTCTTTAATGCTCTTCATATTCTGCAATTATTTGTAATAATTTTATGTTTTTTAATTTATAAAAATAAATACCATATACTTGTATCTAGATCTTCTAATGTACAGTTGAAATCGAAGAAAGCTTACGTATGTACAGGTACATTATAGCACATTATACAATAATACAAGGAGCGTACAAAAAAGTGTAAGACCTTTATTTTTTCTGCCTACATGAATGAACTGCGGGCATTCTCCTCTGACGAAGAGGTGTAGGTGATCTTCATCCACATGCATGCAGTGGGTCACACATGCAGAGCTCGGGAGTTGCTGCCTGGCATTGTGAGAGTGAGCAAGTGTAGTACATGCCTGTTGTTTTTTCGATTTTGTCAAAAGGCCAAAATATCAACAAAGAGTACTATCTGATGGTCCTTTGTCGCTTTTGTGATGCTGTCCGACAGAAAGCGGACGTTCCTGGCCAAACACAGCACACCTTTGTTCTGTCAGCCTCCTTACTCCCCAACATGGTTCCATGTGACTTTTGGCTGTTCCCCAAGCTCAAAACGCCACTGAAAGGAACCCAGCTTCAGTCACGAGAAGACATTATGCAGAAAACAATGGGGAGCTGTCCACCATTCCCAAACAGGCCTTCCAAAGATGCTTCCAACAATGGTGGAAGCGGTAGGAGAAGTGTGTGCAGTCCCAAGGAGAGTACTGTACTTTGAAGGGGATTAATGTTTAAATCCTACAGGTGAATAATTTTAATTTTCCTGGCCAAAGGTCTGATACTTTTTGTATACACCTCATACATTATGTAGCACTTTAATTCACTTTTTTTCTCAATTTTGCGTCACAAAATACTACTGCAAAAGTGGATTTTCAAAAACTAGATGGCGACAATCATTCGCTTAAAACATCAGTGATCATTAAAGCTTTTCAATCGTCACTACGTTCATCTTCACTCAACCATCCAAGAAAATTTCACCGAAGCTCATGCAGTTCAGTACATAAAAACAAGTCTATACAAGTATATATTAATTCCCTATTTTCTTCTCAACTTCCCATCCACTTTTCTGTCCTCAAAAGTGAACGTAAAAGTGAAATCTCAAAAACAAATGAAATTCAGTCTGATGAACTTCATACAAAATTTGCATATAATATCTAACATACTGGTAGAGTATAATGCATTAAATCGTTTATGCAAGATACAGACATTAATTCAGTGGGTTTTTGTTGGTTTTTTTTGTAATATGAGGATCTGTCAAATGAAAACGAGATTATAGAAATGACAGTAAGAATAGATAGGATGCTTGCCTTAACGCCTATGGTGTTTATTTCTAAATTTGTTCAGGTATGTATCAACGACTTTCAAAATCTAGTTTTCATTTGATTGGCCCTAATATTCATTTTTTTTGTTTACAATGCACTGGGTAAGTATAATACACTGTTGCAAATCATAAACTGGAATTTTTTCAAAAATAATTAAAAAAATTACATGTGTATTATACAAAGGTGCATATTATATTCTGAAAATTACAGTAGGTGTGTATTGAAAAATTGGAAAAATTAGCCAGTGAGCATGTGATGCTGGGTATATTAGCCTGCATGTATTGATTTGTTAATTAATGATGGCCCTCACAGGCATAAAGTAATATTAGGTGATTTCAATTGTGACGAATTGCGGCCATCTTCAGAATTAAATCTCCTGCGTACCTCCATGGAGGAACATAGACTGAGACAAATTGTAAAAATACCGACACGGGTTACGGCAAGGACTATTTTTCACAGGATCTTTCCTGGCACAACATGTCTATGAAGACGATCCCACGCTGCGATCATAGAGCGATAACATTCGACTGTCTTTTTTATTGTCAAGATGTGAATAATAAGATACCTAAGGAATCTGTGCAACTATCTTTGAAAAATATGAATATAAACGAATATAATAGAGTATTAGGCAGGACAATATGGGATAAATATACTAGAACCCAGGATCCCGACGAAAAATTAAAAGAACTAATAGATATAATGATGATCTCTGCGACGGCCGCGGGTATGCAAATAATTAAGAAAAGAAGAAGGAAAAATGTAAAAAGTTGATGGACAAAAGAATTATCCCAGTATTGGTACAAGAAAGTAGAGTCTTATCATAGATTCTTAGAGAATAAGAATTCGGAGACCCATGACAAATATAAGGCAGTAAATAAAAAATTTAAAAAAAGAGTTAAGAAAAGCCAAAAGAACTACGGTTACGACTCACCATAAGAAGGTTAATTTATGGAAATTAATACGGAGCAATAATAATGAAAATATAATGATAATACCATCTGAAAAGCACCAGGAATATTTAGAATGGCTAAATGACCCTTTTGAGGTCTCTATACCCAAGAAATAATAAAAGATAAGAAGATAGATGAGAGTAAAATTACAATACCCTCTGTACCGGGAACATATGTCATCAAGAAAATCATAACGACAACTAAAATGAAAGATGTCAAGCAGGCTACCATCATCCCGAATAAACTCTTAGCAATGTTAGATCACACAGCCACTATAAAGATTCAAGATTTATGTAAATGCATCATCCAAAAGAAGAAATTTCCTGAGCAGATGAAAATAGCGAATATAGTCCCGATATACAAAAAGGGAGACCCGAATTTAATTAGCAATTATCGACCTATTGCCATATTACCTACGTTAACCAAAGTAGCCGAACGTTGTGTATTTAGAGAAATGATAACTTATCTATGGCCAAGGATCCCCAAACAACAACAGGGTAGTCGACCATCTGTCCGGGTTAATTGGATTCCTATCCTGTTATATCTATTCGCCACTAAGGTGTTGGATGAGGGAAACAACTTTAAGATGGTGCAAACGGATTTATCCAAGGCTTTTGACACCATCTCACGCCCGCAACTGTTTGAAGACTTGAAATTTCTCGGAGTGGAAGGCACATTTCTGACTCTTATTAAGGATTACCTCACGTAGAGGAAGAACGTTATACATGGAGAACCCCCAACATATCACGAATCCATACGCGGCGTGATACAAGGATCAGGTATGGGCCCACTACTATTTGCCGTCACCACTTCATCATTGTATCATCTTGAGTTCAGACTAAACGTACCAGCTACGTACATGATAATATATTGTATTCATCTTATAATGAAAGAGAAGAAAAAGTTATCATAACTAACATACAACATGATCTTGAGCCAATGGAAAAATGGTATACCTCCAGTGGTATGAAATTGAACATGCAGAAAACAAAAAGTCTGACAATATCACGGAAGAAAGCAATGATGGATTAGTTAACTTTTCTAGGTTTCACATTTGATAATACTTTACAGTTTAATTGCCAATGTGAAAAAATAATATCAGGTTTGAAAAGTAGAACTTATTTAATGAAAAAACTGAGATCAATCTTATCCTTCAAAGAGCTTAAGATCGTGATTGAAATGAAAATAATACCTTACATGCAATACACCATCGTCTTCTGGGCAAGTACCTCAATACAAAACCTCCAACGAATGAAAGTGGCTTATAATTCTCTCATAAGAACAGCCTTCAGGGCAACAAAATATGAATCAATAACTGCAGTATGTAATGTTCATGGACTCCCAACGTTCGAGACAATTCGTAAAACTGGCATTTTATTAGAACTATCCGGAGCTCTCCGAAATTCTCAACACCCGGCATCGTTCATACAGTACTGGCTACAAAAAGACGAGAAATACCGTAATACGAGGAAATACAAGATAGAGAACCCCGAGATGACAACTATCTTCCTATCGAGACACTTTCCTTATAACGCAATAAAGGAATGGAATACGCTTCCGATTAGTGTGCGAAGCATTACCGTAGAATGCGAAGCTCCAAAGTGCAAAGTCAATTACAACCACTTTAACAGAAGAATTAAAGAATTTTATCAGCTAAATCAAAGTAACTGACCATAAATGTGGTTTTACACCCTCCCGTGATATTCTGACGACTGAATTCCGATGTCTGGAATTCTGACTTCTTTGTGCAACTATTCCTTTGGAATGCTTACTATTAATAATAATAATAATAATAATAATAATAATAATAATAATAATAATATCCTTTGTGTCAATGGAGTTTTTAGATGATGGTGCCTCTTTCAGTGAAACATTAAATGGGTTGTGCAAGAATGGTTGGAGGGACATAATGAAGGCTTTATGGTCTTATCATGGCCATTAAATAGCTCAGATCTCCAACCATTAACATTTTATAGATTGGACAAAATCTGTAGTTACTTAAAAATAATCCTATGTCCTACTACTACTACTTCTTCAGAGGTTTTCTAAAGCCAAGAGCCATTCATGGTCATAATGTATTGAGTCATCACTGTAAATAAGTTTTAAATTCACAAACTTACCTGTGTTTTCAAACATTTTCATGGAGGAATGAAATAAAGAATGAGTACGTTTGGCAAGATCGACATGAGCAAGTTCACGAAAATGTTTATCAGGTGTCAAATCATACATCCAAATTTTGCCATCAACACTTCCCGTAACAAAACACGACTGCAGAGAATCACAAGCTACATTGATGAGTGGAGAACCTAGATCGATATCCAATAAGATGACATTTTTAAAGAATAAATCCAAATACAATTTTCCTTCGCAAAGAAAGATTAGTCTTACACAAGTGTATAGAGGATTTTATTTCGGGGACAAGATCTATTACAATTCATACAAATTGAGAGAAGTATCCTGTCTGTCAATAAAATGCTCTAGTGATATTTCGTCCTTTGTTATGTCCTCTGTCAAGGAAATGCATCCACATCAAATAATTATTGAAACATTTTATAATAATTTAGCCTAGCATATAATTAGATGCAAACGTTATATCAACATGCTAATCTGTAAAGTAATGCTTATCTCCTAGAAACATTATTTTTCAGAAGATAAAATAAACTAATTTTACAATGGTGTTAATCCCAAGTAAATATTCCCCCAGGCTAGCAATACTCTATCAATAGCGCTGTGTGGTATGTCTCTGCTTACCCTTATTATGACCACTGGTCACTAATACGAGGTGTGTTCAAGTTCTAAGGTCTCCAAATTTTTTTCTGACAAAATACTTAACCCAGAAACTTGTAACTACTGTTACTTCTCACAGTGAAGTCGAACACATTTTTCACAATGGCAGTGTCAAGATTCCATGGCTGCTGAGAACTCTTCTTTAGGAGTATGTTTTGCCCACTGGTAAATCGCTGAAGCAACGGCAGCTAAACAGCCAGAAATCACTAGGAGTGAGGTCTGGTCAATATGGAGCATAGGAAACCACCGCAAACTTGTTATTTTGAAGAAACTGCTGAGTTAGGAGTGCCCGATAAGCAGGGGCGTTGTCTTGATGAAAAAGCACCTGTCCAGTCTCGTTTGGTCGTTTCTCATGCAATGCTGGAAGGAATTTTGTTCTCTAAGCATTTTTGTATGAATTAGCTGTAACAGGTGTACCCTTTAGAACACAATGCGTGAGGATTATGCCTTCGCTATCCCAAAACATGTCCACCATAACTTTCTCAGCAAAGGCTGTGACTCAAAATTTTTTCAGTTGTCGTGAATCAGTGTGTTTCCATTGTGAAGATTGGCATTTCGTTTCGGGGTTAAAAAATGGAATCCACGTCTCATCCATCATCACAACTGATGAAAACAAAGCACCATTCAATGCTGCATCATCTGTCAACATCTGCTGAGAAATTGCCACCCATGCAGACTTGTGTTCGTCGGTCAGCATTCGTGGGGCCCACCTTGAAGAAACTTTCCACATTTTCAGCTCATCATGCAAAATGGACTCCACAGACACCACGGAAATGCCAAGTTTAGAGGCAATATTACGCAATTGTCCGGCTGGTTCGTGGTCGAGGCTGCTTCAGTTCATTCTCACATGATTCTCGACCTTATTTAAACTTTCGCACCCATGAACGCACATTGTTAACATTCATAACTCCTTCATCGCATATCTCACTCAATTGGCGATGAATTTCGATGGGTGTTTCACCCCACAAGTGCAGAAAACGAATTATTACACATTGATCTTGTAAACTATTTGCCATTTTAAGTATATGAAACATCATTTGCAGCAAAGCACACGGTATTCACGCCGTTCACGGTATAGTGCTGCCATCTATGTTAGTAAAGTCAAAATATTTCCCGCAAAATTTTAAAAGCATCTGGATATTTCTACTTACTCTCACTGGAGAGAAAAAAAATTTGGAGATCTTATAACTTGAATGCACCTCGTAAGGTCACCCATGAGGAAATGATAAATATTCTCAGAACTCTCACTAATGTTTGAGACAACCATTAAACATATACGTGGTACCCCACATATAAGCACGAAATTTATTCAGGTTTTATTTGAGACTTCCAAATCTTAGATTTACTTATTCTTTCTAAGTTGATAAAGCATGCACCTTCTTAATGTCTAACTTTAAATGCTAGAGAAATTAGATCCCTACTCAAATGAGTAACAAACCCTACCCCTTCCAACCAGGGTAAACCCAGTGCTTAAGTCAATCCAATTATTTTATTAAATAAATTGCAATGGAGTGAATAATAAACTATAAAATCTTTAAGTTGCATAAACAATTTATTCAAAGATAAATATCTTATTAATAATCGTGATAACTGGTTTCAATTGCAACAACGTAGTTTTATTATTAATACGCGTTTCCGTTTTAAACCATCGTCAGTTACGTTTAAAGACTTAAAAGATTTTGAGCAACTTATACCTAGGGGTGGGCTATGTTCCCGTCATTTCCCTGTTGGTGAAGGTGTTGATTGTAACCACATGGCCCTTCCCCTTCAACCCCTTCAATCTCGGGAGAGACTAGGAGAGTACGTTTCCAACAACAAGCAACTGGAGGGGAACAAAAACTTTCAATACATGATCAGTGAATATTACAAGCACGCCTAAATATACAAACAAATTAAACAATAAATTAAATAAATTGTTTGGCTACAAAATAAAATTTGAAGATGCACTGATACGTGGATAATTGATTAAAATGGAATAACTTAAATAATTAAAGAAATTATTATCTGCACTTATATATAAGGAAACAATAATAAATAAATAAATAAATAAATAAATAAATAAATAAATAAATAAATAAAATATATAGTAGATTAATAAGAAGTAAAACAGACGGAAACAAAATGAAAAGGAGCTTTTACATATAAATGTGGTTTATCAGCGCGAGCTGTGGAGAGAAGGGTGGTGGTGGGGGGGTATGCAATGAGATGGGAAGTCAATAAAATTGATATTGTGGTAATAAATAAATAACTAAAAATGGGTAGGGTAGTTCAGTATCACCATCGGGGAAATACTCCGCCAGAAGAAACCACGTCCCAAGGACAAATATGAAGTGAGTGGAATTTACAAATTAAAGTGCAAAACATGTGACAAATACTATTTGGGACGCACAAAAAGTTCATTCAAACAAAGATGCAAGGAACACATAGCCGCTATTAAATCAAATTACGCAGAACACATTGTAAATAATAAACACCAGTGTGGAAAAATAGAGGGAGATAATGGAAATCGTACATAAGAACAGGGAACCAAGAAAAATAGAAATAATGGAAAATTTAGAAATACATTTAGCCAAAACCACCGAAGATCAGAAGCTGATTAACATACAAACGAACTGTGACATGGAACCATTAATATTTGGACTAAAGAAAAAACTTATGCAAAATAGACCACATTAACTGCATCCATAAAAAAAAACAACCTTGATTCCCTTGTCTTTTACATGGAATTGTCACATATTACGGATTTAATCCACTCATTATGCATGTCCTTTAAATTCCTTTTATTCGAGATCTAACGAGATTTATCATCATGAAGCATCACGTCATAACAGTGTCACCCTACAAACTAACCACTTTCACAATTTACTTAATTTACATGCATGGTTTTGTGATACTGAACTACCCTACCCATTTTTAGTTATTTATTTATTACCACAATATCAATTTTATTGACTTCCCATCTCATTGCATACCCCCCCCCCTTCTCTCCACAGCTCGCGCTGATAAACCACATTTATATGTAAAAGCTCCTTTTCATTTTGTTTCAGTCTGTTTTACTTAATTCTTATTAATCTACTATATACTTTATTTATTTATTTATTTTATTTTACTTTATTTATTTATTTTTTCTTATTATTATTGTTGTTTCCTTATATAAAAGTGTAGATAATGATAATTTCTTTAATTATTTAAGTTATTCCATTTTAATCAATTATCCACGTATCAGTGCATCTTCAAATTTTATTTTGTAGCCAAACACTTTATTTAATTTATTGTTTAATTTGTTTGTATATTTAGGCGTGCTTGTAATATTCACTGATCATGCATTGAAAGTTTTTGTTCCCCTCCAGTTGCTTGTTGTTAGAAACGTACTCTCCTAGTCTCTCCCGAGATTGAAGGAGGTGAAGGAAGGGCCATGTGGTTACAATCAACACCTTCACCAACAGGGAAATGACGGGAACATAGCCCACCCCTAGATATAAGTTGCTCAAAATCTTTTAAGTCTTCAAACATAACCGAAATGTGTATTAATAATAAAACTACGTTGTTGCAATTGAAACCAGTTATCACGATTATTAATTCATACTGCAATATGGAACTATTCAATCTAAATATCTTATTATCAAAAGGAAAGGGGTTAAGTATATTAGTTGAATTAGTAACTGATGAGATTAAATGATAAAAGGTTATAAGATAAAAGTTTGTCTACAAAAAAATTAATATTCAAAATGTTCTTTTAAGTTATAAAAATAGATAAAATAAGGCATTCTCAATCGTTCTCAATGCTAGAGACAAACTGCGATAGTTCGATTGAAAAGTTCAGTTTGTCGTGCAATTGCAATCTTAAGAGTTCACACGATTTTCCCTTCTTCTTTCGATTGTTATTTAGCGCGAGGGGCCCAATATTAATGAAAGAACACTTATCTGATATTAGCACTGCACTCATATAGTGAAACTTTACTTGTTGAAGCTCCCACGTTGTGGATGGAGAAGAAGTGAATGGGTTCTCTGCACGACCGTTCGATGTTATGATGTTGGTACGCTTGTTGAGATCCCGACTTTCAAATGCTCCCCACCGTGAATCTGCTCTGGCCACAGACTCCCGGTTAAACGCTGATTTGCCTGATTGTATTCTCGTGTGATCCAAAAGTTTTCTTATACTCGCACCTTGACCGTGTTGCTGTGGATATCGTTCATTTCAAGAAGTATGGGCTTGGGCTACCTGCAAGCCCTTTGGTCCAGACCGCAATTAATCCAGTCTTCAGCTGATTGTGAACGCCACGCATTCCCTGGTGCGCCTCGCCTCGTATAGTTCTTTTTGTTGTAGTTTGTGTTGTGTCTTGATTTTCGCACCGCCACTTGCTTTTAATCTCCTGCTCGATTTTTTTTTATCCATCTGTCTATCCATGGAAGGGAGTGATATGTTGCTAGGCAACGTCCTTCAATTGGAGTCTCTCTCGCTTGTTAACGATCAAGGAGGAGCTCAGGAATGAAGGATAGAGAGATTGAGAAAGAATGCCATTAAAGTTAAAATTAAAGAATACCAAAATTTTGGATAGGCTAAGCAGAAATGTAATTGTAAATGATATGGAATAGAAAAGGTTAAAAGATCGGAAAGAAATAAACACATGCATTTGATGTAAAGCCAAATGCATAAGGACAAAATAATGTCACAGCTGCATCACCCTAAATTAAACAGAAGCAGTCTAATTTAAAAAATTGTTGGAAAAAAATACTTGCCAGTAATGATGTTTGATTGATAGATCAAAACTAATTTCCAAGTATCCCATACCTGGAAATTCAATTTAATGTAAAACAAAGTTTTATATCATGAAATAACACAAGATTCTAAAAAATTTTTTATTCTTTCATCAACTGTAAAACCAATAATTTTAAACGAAAGAATTTTAAACACACCATAAATGTTCTATCTTCAGAGACGCTGACTAAAATTTCTGGTCGTTGCTTGCTTCCATCAACAGCTGTAACTTTGGCCATGTGTCCTTCAAGAGTTGCTGTTAGGGAGCTGTTCTGTAAATAATGCAAGAAATCAGACTAACAATGTAAGTGTTGTTTGCAGCTATCTGACCAATAGCATTGTCACAAGAGAGTCCTGCACTTTCCACTTGAGCTGCAAGCATGGTGTGGAAACGTCCACTTTCTCTGGTTCACAAAAAATTCAAAGTTTCTCCTTCAGCTTGAAAGATTATGCTTACAGTTTTTTGGGAAATGAAAGGCATCCTACTTGCATAGTTCCTGCCTTGTGGATCAACCGTCAACTCCGCTACCTATTGTGAAGTGTTGACTAAACTGAGGCGTGCTATTCGGGATAGCAATCCGAAAGAGGAAACTACGTTTGACTTCTTCACGACAACACATCCAGCATAAGGCCAACGTCGTCAAAGCAAAACTGATCCGTTTCAGATGGCAGATTCTGAGCCATCCAGCCTGCAGTCTGGACTTAGCACTCTCGGACTACCATCTCTTTGATCGCATAAGAGATTTATGGGTGGTCAGATGTTTAAGACTCACAAGGAACTCAAACCTCCCGTGCACCAGATTATGTGTATTCACAGCTGACTAATTTCTATGAGTAGGGTACTCTGAAACTGGTGCAGCATTGGGATAAATGCCTAAATCGTCAAGGTGCCTATGTGAAGAAATAGATTAAGATGCGTAGTTTCATTACAAATCTGTATGTTTTGTAATTTTCTTTGAAAAAAATAAATTGCGTTACTTTCTGGAACATGTATGGGAGAGAGAGTATAACAGAAGCAGCTTGCTAACATTACTAGATAAAATGCTCTTATCAAACTATTCTATTGCAACAACGAATGTACGAGTGCTGCAAGACACATTTGGATTAAATCATGTGTTGAGCAGACACTTCTTGCAGGCATGTCCTTATACGTCATCAGATCTGATACCTTGCTATTTTTAGCTGTAGAGATACCTAAGGTCACAAGTGTACAGAAATAGCCCCACTTCAATGGCTCTACTGGAAAATGCCATTCGACAGCATGTTGGAGCCATATGACCGTATTTGTTCATTAATCAGTCCATAACATTTTTTTGCGTTTGCAGGCATTGCTGACAGTATGGAAGATTGTGTTATTTTAGATTTATGATATATGCAAGAAAAGTTTAGCTACAATTGGAGAAAAAGAAATTACAAAATGTGTCATTTGTGAATGAACTCCCCTCTCATTGAGTTTAGATTGACCTCCACAGTGCTGCACAAAGCGAGGAAATTTTTCCCCACAATATTTTCTCTTCACACGCAAGCAATAGAGCTACTTTTAATAAATTTAAATTCAAAACACTTATAAAATCAAAATGCAGACTATAAGGCCTTTTACACACTGTTGATTGGTTGCCAGCAACCTCGAGACGTAACTAGAATAGTTACTGTTTACGCACTTGGCTATGGCAAACCATCAGTTGCCAGATGCCAGAAAATAATGAGCATTTGGAAACTGGGAATTGCACGATCGTTGGGGTGGCTTGTTTCTATTGACGTCTTCCCAATCCTGTTTTTTATTTATATCTTTGAAATAAACAATCACGGATGCCCCAAGGATGATGCAAACGGTGTGGCTTCACAAGGCCCTGCACTTCTTTATTTTCCATGATACAAATGCTTATGAAAAGTCCGAGAGTTTTGCATTATGCACCAGAAGCCTAAATAGCAATTTGCACGAGGCCTGGCTTTTTCTAGGATATTGTCATTATCCCCTTGTTTCATTTCATTTTAATTTATTGTCATGTCTTCGCAAATCTTCAAAAAATATTTGGAACAGTCTTATTTCCACGTTCTTTTAATAGAGAGTGCAACCAATATTTCTTTTTTCTTCCCTTTTTGGCTTTTTTTTTTATTTTTTTATTTTTAATAATACAGTGGGTGATTGGTTAACGAACAGTTTGGATAACGAACAAATTGGATAAGGAACAAATCTGATAAAGAACACTTTCGCGAAAGATTTTTATGTTCGGATAACGAACTCTTGCGCAAAAGATGTTTATAAAGAATAAATCATTAGATGGTCAGTGAGGGTTTTAATTGTATGCCAACCTCAGCTGTTCAAATTAATGATGAAAAATAGGAAAGATTTTTTTTCCATCCAATCAGTCCATTTTTTCTTGCCCATTTTCTCAAAATCTTTCAAGGGGAAGGGTGTGATTAAAAATTGGTAGCAATTGGAAATTTTTCTCTATCTTTAATAGTTTTCAAGTTAGCAAATGGACGACCTTAAATTTGGGGGTCAAAGTCAAATTTGAGGCAGCGATGAATTCCCCTCTCCCCTACTACCTATAAAGCACACTCATCAGATCTCGCCAACCTGGCGGCTTTGAGATATCTGCCATGTTACCAGACTTTTTGGCCACCCTGTATAGTTTTCATTTGGGGGGGGGGGGTCCCCAGAATAAGTTAAATTCTCATAGTTATCTATGGTAAATCAATGATTGGTTAATGAAAAATTCGGGTAGCGAATATAGTCTTGAATGGATCAAGTTTGTTAACCGATCACCCATTGTATAGCTACTGCAACACAACCTCCACGTGTCCATCTTGAGAGGTACGGTAGTCGGCTTGGTGATGAACTTCGATACAAAGGCGAGAACGAATAGTGGCCCATTCGGTCTCCCATCTTCGACTTCCTATTGTTTCTGGTTGTTCGCAACTAGTCAACAGTGCGTAAGAGGCCTAAATGTTATTTTTCTTTAAATAAAATTACTTACTTCATATAGAAAAATATCTCTATCCTTAACCAATGCCAAAAATTTATCATCAGGCAGAAAATAGGAATAATGAATAAACCCGGGGCTTGCAAAATGTAAATGGCACTTAGAGAAATGATCTATATTATGATAAATAAAAAAAATTATTATATCTTGTTCAACGTCAAACTCTTAATCATTACTTAATTACAGTTGTTATCCGTTACCATATTTGGAATTTTTAGCAATATTTTCAATATTCCAAATTATAATAGAATCTTCAGCGCAAGAACATAATAATTTTGGAGAGCTTTCATTACTGAAGGTCAGTGAAGTTATGTTCCAAGAATGGCCAAACAGCAAGAAAGGCTATTTAATTAAACAATACAGTCATATCTTAAAATAAACTAATTTTCACAAATAATACCAGGATTGTATGAACATGTAATTTTATTCCACTAGTTCATGAATTATAAAGTATGGTTACCATCTGTTCAAAAATTACAAGTGTACTTCTACAAGGTGACCCAAAAAAATGTATACACACTTTACTATACGTAACAATAAAATTGAAGGCTTACTTCCCAAGACTATTACATGCATTGAATAAAGACCACATTGCCACCTAGACATAGAAGAATACTTGATAACAGTTTGCTAGGGAAATGGATAGGAGCAACTGTTCACTGCATTCAAAAGTATCGTCTAAGAGGAGTTATATTCATCCCTTGATGTTTGTATAAATTTAGAGTTACAGCTTTCATATTTTGGGCCACCCAGTCTATACTTTCTCCTATTCAAGTTAATATACAAAGTCTAAATGTTTGCAGGCCTTCAAGTTCACAATAAGTGTAACAAACTCTGAAATTTTGTTGGGGAGGTCAGGTTGAGCAAAAAATATTTTACAGAAGGGTCCAAAAAATGTACTCACTGTGTGATAGTCCATATTTTGTTACAAATTTGACTTGCAGGTATAATTTTTGATACTGTGAGAGAGTTATAAGTGTTCGAAATGACCACCACAAGCGTCTGAACAGTGCCAAATGGCACACCGAACTATGGCTGTCAGCGGTAGCACATGACCACACAAACTTCCTTGCAAATTCCTCATGCTCATGGACCATCCGGGTTGTCCTCATTCATCACGTGTAGCAGTCTTGGAATGAACACTTTCCACTTTGCACCCTTCTGAATGCATCTTACACTTGACCTGCTCACCCCACTTTCGAGCACTCCCAGATTCACCACCAACCACCAGCGCCATCTACCATGACAAATTTCATAGTTACACTACACTTCCGCAAGAGATTAGTAAGTATAAGTCTTTTTGTTTCGAAATTTTTGAATTAGAAACTGTGAGTAGATTTTTTGGACCCCTCTGTATAAACACAGGCGAGCAAAGAACATCATTAGCATAGTAGTAAGTCCATACATCTATGAGCAGTGTTTTTCAAAGTCCACCCTAATTTTTACTTGAAAGCCTGGGCCTTAATTTACTTTTCAACATAATTTCCACCTATATTAATGCACTTATTGTATTGTATGGCCAGCTCCCAGATTTTCATAAAAAAAATTAAGGTGTTAAAAAAATTATCCTTTTTTTTTTAATGTCAAAACAGCACTTATTAAAAATGCAAAACACTGTCCATTAACAATTAACAATTGCTTTTTTGTTGATATCAATATCCATGAACAGTTTCTCAAAGCACAATTGATGCAACCAATCTAATTCAATGCCATAGTTCACGTTTATGATTCAATGATTTGTAAGTATCGTGCTTGTATTCAGGCTCAAGGGGCACATTTTCAGCCCATTATGCCGAATTAGATACTCTCTTATCCTTTAAATTAAATGTTAATTAAAAATCCATGACATGTTTGCCATAAACTAATAAAACTTTGATCTGTATTTGGTCCTTAAAAATTCGACATTTTTTCAAGATGGATGTCGTAGAGGGAAAACACTCAAATTTTCCCATAAATAACTGTTATTCATATGGATTAATTGTTAAATGATTAAAGGTTGCTGTCTGCTATAGAAGAGTTGAAGTTGCCTGCAAACTATTAGTCATTTTAACACTATGGCTAATCGGAGGCACAATCCTCTTTATGGACACCATCTTAGAATGGGTGGAGCTTAGTGAAATAGGTCAATTCTATACCTAATTGGAATAAGGCTTATATTCATATGACATTTTTTGTTCAACCTCGCCTTCCCAACAAAATGCTGCAGTAGTTTGGCTGCATTTTAGTGGTGTACCTTCAGTATTTGGCACCAATAGCAGGGGGAGAGGTCAGAAAACATTAGCCATTGATGTCCCCTTCAAGTAGTGCCCAGAGTATCTGTCCTACCTGTCATATCTTCGATATGATTGTTCAGTATGCGTACCAACTGCTCAGTATTCACACATTAGTGCCATTGTAAATCATTTCCAAACGACCCTTGTAAGTAAGGTGTTTAAGTGCACCATGAATTGAAACAATTTTTTTAAAAAAAGTGTCTTCTACAATTTTCAAAATTTATGCCAATTCATATCATGAAGATAAAAATTCTTCATGAAATTAAATATTCATAATATTGGTACCTCACAATATGATCCGTGGTGAAGGTTGATAATTTTTTTAAAAATATTCGACTTTATATTTAAGCATGTTTTTTTAAGCATTAAATGATGAAGACAAAAAGATAGGGGTCAGTTTATGAACATTCCTATTCTACTTTTGGATCAACTTTAAGAATCAAAGCCTGAATTTCAAATATCGGTATAAAAATTTTTTTGCAGACACATGCACAGACTCTAATATTTCAGTAACAAACATTTAAAAAATAAACAAAAAAAATACTGTAAATAAATAAATAAAAACATACTTCATCTCTTAATTTTTCCAGGGGCCACAAGGCAATTGTTCCTTTATCATTATATGGTACAACCAAGTAATTTCCATCAAATGCAATTTGCATATTTGATAAAGCAGATAATTCTATTACATGAACACATGTCATAAGATCTTCTTTCTCTTGTGAAATTTCTTTGTCATTGCTATCATTGCTCACTTCCCTTAAAAAAGCAGAAGATGAAATAATCACATTAAACATGAAATCTGACTTAAAAACATATTACACTATCAATGTAGTTGTTTTAATATAGCTTACATTAAATAATATACTTATAATGCTATATCATGATTTAAATTTTAAAACTGCTTAAATAATTAAGTTTCTACCAAAAAAGTAATTAAATTACTAGAGAGTCCTACAAATGAAATAATTTGGGGAGAATATGGAAAAAGAGTTCCTGCCACACTAGTCCCAACATCTGACTGTCGATTTCAGTGACTGCATGGATGATCACTCATGTGACTCCTGACCACTCTATATTTTCTATTCCTCTTTTTACTTTTTTGGTATCGGGGATGTTAAATTATCAGTGGATTTATTGAAAATTTATTGAAAATTTGCAAGTGATCAGTCTTTAGGGGTTTGGTCTTCCAAGATTGTTAGTAAATAGAAAAGACACAAACATTCAGTCCCTCAGTGGGATTCGAACTTGCAATTCGCTGGTTTCAAGAGAAACAGGACATGCGCCTTAGCACTCTCAGTCACTGAGCCAGCATAACCCATAAGGAAGTATCACATGGGCTTTTTTGTAAGCATTCAGCCTTCCAAATCCTTACACTGCAATCTATTAAGCCAGATTCACAAATTCCCTGTGGCGCACAGTTCTGGGCATGTCCATGGCATCTACCAGGAGTACCGCACCACAAACCATTTCCCAGTTAATTCAAATGCCACACATCCTTCATAAAACTGTAGATGACTGTTGGGCGGCTACAGTGGCTCAAACAATAAAAGCAGCTAAATGCAATATGAATTCCGGGAAGGCAAAAGCACATAAAGCAGTTATACTCTTAATAAGTAATGAATATAAACTGGAGCTGATGCTCCAAGTATGAGATAATGATATTTGAAAAAAGGAAGGAAATATTCTGCGACCTGAATTCAATCACCTGCGATAGACCAATTGGTAGAGATGTCGAGTATGACACTCGAGTTTCCTGGTTCGAATCCAGATCATAGATTTTTTTCCTTCCATATTTTCTGATAATGTATGAGATAAATAAAATTAAATAATTTACAAACTTTAAATGCTCGTATAAAAAAAGATTATCATTAACGTCTGCAGTACAAAATACCACGAAAAAGTACTGCACCACTAGTTCTTGCTTCTGATTGGCTTCTGCTCGGATCTAACTAAGGTCAATGACACTTTGAACCTGAATGTTGGCTGATTCTATTCCAGTCAAGAATAGAATGTACCACATGCATGTGATCAAAATTTCCTCTTGCGTGCACACTTTTTTGCCAAATTTTGCTGTTTTCCACCGAAAATCACCGAAATGTGGGGACTTCCACTTGCGTGCACACTTTTTTGGCAATTTTGCTGTCTTCCACCCAAAATTAACTGAAATGTGCGGATTTCCACTGACGTCGTAATCATCGATGAATCGGATTGTCAGCAGGAGATTGTTCTCTCTGTAAACGCTCGCAGTGATGCTTTTTTTCCTTGCAGTTTTTGCCACTTATCTTCTGCTCTTGGAAGCAGCGCTGCAAGATTTCAGCACCGCTGTCACCACAGCTACCTTAACATTTTTTCCCCTTGTAATCTCATACCAGAATCCCAATCAAAAAATTATGCATTGTTTTGTACCATTTGCACTTTTGCAATGTCAGCAGTCAAAATACTTAGAGGAGAATATTATTTTATTCAGAATTTGGGTTTAATTCGGAATAAACAATTAAAACTTATTTTTTAAATTGGAGTTTGGCTTAATTTTCTTTTAAAAGCCAACAACTCTAATTTAATATCTTACGTATTCATAATTTTTAAAATAATATTAACAAAAAAAATACTCCACTTACATATTCAGTTGTGATTAAAGCATTAAAAACTGAAATCTCCATAGTCAACTTGAAATTAATTTTAAAAAGGCATTTGAGTATACTCAACCATTGAAAAGTTTAAAAACTTTTCAGCCCTGGATCACATTGCAATGATGTGTGTTCATCGGAAAATATTCTTTCGTAGTGATGGACGCGCGTTGCCATGGCAACCACCCAATACAACCTCAGCCTCGTTGCTTACCAACAAAATTAATTGAATGCACAAAAAAATTAAAATAGCAATTTACCTATCCATTTCTTCGATGTCGTTTTATGCAGGCTTAAATGTTAACTTGTTTCATGCTAGGTTTTTAACGAGTTTGCCTTAATTTAAGCAAATATTCACGAATTTTTTCCGAGATAAAAATTTACTGCGTGTTAAAACTTAAAGATTTTGACGTTAGATGGCCTCTAGATGGCAGATACGATCGACCACAATGCTTCGCGAACACGCGAACAATAGAATAACAACGTGAAGAAGAATGCATTACTTTTGTTGTTCGATAATCATTATTCATTATTAAAAGAATAATTTTTGTGAGTATTTTGAAATTCTTGAAACGTAACAATAATCAAAATGATCAAAAAAATAAAAATAAAGTTTTCATCAAAACCTTAGTTTATTTTTTTATATTTTACCACTAGGTGTCAGCATGAGTATTCAACAACAACGAATACATGCCAAAATGCTTCAAATTCATCAGGCGATGACTTTTCCCATCCTTTTACAATGGATATAGCGGGGCTTCTTAAGCGTTACAATAAGGAAAAAGGTTGTTTTATTGCTTTTAAAACTTGATTTATTAAAAAAAAATGTGTATTTCTTTTAAGTTTACAGTCTCACAAGTAAATAATAAGAGATACGAAGACTGACGTTTACATTAGATAACGTATTGAAATATTATGATTACAACAATAAATTTGAATAATTTTGATTTTATAATGATAAATCGAACTAGATCTAGATCCATTCTTGAAATTTTAAGCGCAGTTAATAAAATCAAACTTTAAAAGTGAACAAAGTACAGGGTGTCCACAGCTGCAAAGCTGCCTACAGGCCAGGCGGAGTGTGAAATCAGAGGAGTGTGAAAAGTGTGAAATTTTGCGGAGGACGGGAATATTGTTTCAGCGGGTGGGGGATTAGTTACGAATTTCGCCACCGGAGGACGTTTTAATAACTAATTGCACATTTAGCCACACGTGTACAATAGTTTAAAAAGTTCAACTTCTCTAAACCACAACAAATTACAACTTGACATGTTCCACATGCTGGCCATCATTTTCAGATACGGTTAATGTTAACTATCTGCACAATCGCGCTATGACTGAATCTGCAAACTGAATTGTCGCGATTCCTGTAACCAGCCGAGGGGAAACCAACTGCCCCCTGTAACCAAATAGGTTGGGGTATATATCAATTATTTGATCCCGGAGGGGGACGTCGTAGACAGAACGCCGAAGGTGTTCGAGTAACGCAAGCCAATGACCAGCGAGGCCCATAGGGCCGAGAGTGGGACTTGCGTTTGCGATTGTGCAGATAGTTAACATTAACCTCAGATACCATCTGAAATTGCAAGATGCCATGGTCCACAACTGACCGAAGTGTGTGCGACGAAATGTTGCACACGTGGTGTGAAATGCTGTCTTTAAGATCGGGTAAAGTTCTTAGATTGTCACAACTTACCAGATGCTTCAAATGTCCCCAAAGCCAAAAGTTGCTTGGAGTGAGGTCTGGGGATCGGGCAGGCCACACATGATGGGATGGCTGATGGCATGTTCTTCTATAAAATGTCGTTGAAGAACATCCTTAACACACAGAGCAATGGTGGAGGAGCTCCGTCTTGCATAAAGTTATGGAATCTGCCATATTGCTTATTTCGAAATTTGAGATAGTTTGGAATCTGAATCTGTTGGTAGATGGCGGTACATGTTGTCACTTCCTTTGTATTGAACGGAAGGCGTACAGGGTTGCACTGTACGTAGCCACTGCCTTTTTATGTGTTCAAGGCACTTGCAGGCCAGAACAATTTCGTTCTCTAACAGCGAAGCATATTGCTACCCGGTGATCGAGCATGTCACTGGGCTTCTAGAACTTAATTCCTCGAAGAAGTATAGGCTGTGAATAAATGATGTCGTAAATCCACACCAAACACTTACTTTTGGGGAATACAGTGGAACCTCTAAGAAAGCGTATGGATTTTCTGATGTGTATTCACTGTGCCGTCCAAGTGAAAATGCACTCTGTCTATCCAGAGGATATTCCATGGCCATTCTGCATCGGTTTGAATGAGAGCAAGAAACTGAAATGAGAACAACTCTCAATGAAATGAGAATGGAGTCAACCGTCACAATCATATGGAAGCACCTGCTGCACAAGTGAAAGTTTGTACTGATAATATCGGAAGATATTCTGCATGATCTTATGGACAGTTGAACGTGGTCTATCCAACGCCTGTGCTACATGCCAGACACTCGTGTCATCATGGGAATTTGCAGCTCTGTCCTCTTCCACCTGAAGTGAAACCTCCTCTAATGCGTCTGCAGACATGGGTTTTCTTCCTCTGCCAGGACGAACTGACAATGATCTTGTTTCTTAAAATTTCGTTATCATTTTCTGAAGATCAAAAAGTTAATAACTGAGGTTCTATAACATCTAGGATGATGAAATTTGGGGGAATAATAGATACTTATAACTGTGTTTATTAAAATTTGATCGAATGCAACAAGTAGTTTCAGAGTTCCACATTCTACATCGTAATACATGGGCATATGTGAGTACTAACCAGCACATTATACAATGTTGAATGCATAACTCAGAAACTACTTGTTGGAATTGGATCAAACTTTAACAGTGTACACACTTTTATCTACCTTATTAGTTTCCCAAATTTCAGCACCCTAGATGTTAATAGAATCTGAGTTATTAACTTGTTGATCTTGGTAACGGCATTTTTGTTTCTGTTCATATCTCAGTTATTATTCAAATTCGGACCCATTTTCATTTGAACTTTTTTGCTTAATCACCCATACTACCATTTACCAAATTTTTGTTCACTCATTATAGGACACTATGTATAGCGACTACTACTCTTAAGGAATCACCCTTGCACTATCTTGGGCAAACAAACGGTTATCATGATTGTATTTCAAAACTATTTAAAAATTTTATAAATAAAAAATTGACAAGTATGCTGAAGCAAGCAATTATTCTTGATTTTTTTTTGTAAGTTATACAAACAGTTTGCTATAAAGTTTGTATTTATGGTATAAACTTATTTATTTATTGGAGTATAAAATTGGAGTATATACACCATTCGGATATTACTAAATAATTTCTTGTCCCCTTGGATTTCCTGTTAAAAAATTATACTGTACTTACCATAAAAACTCAATTTGAGGCCCGGGCTTCTATTTGTAAAAAATGATTTTGATCCCCTGGCCATTAATTGAGACAGGCTTCTATTCAAGACCCGGTATTTAGTGCAATTCCCAAAACACACTACTAAATTTTGACATGCAACTTAGTGAAAAAGTTTTTTATCAAAAACAAAATTTACAAGATAAACTACAAAACTTTGCTAGCGATATTTCGGAGTTGCTTCATTATTATAAACTTCTCCACTATTCTTAATTATTTTCCTTGGTGTATTATATGCCTTTGTGGTTTAAGTTTACATCATGGCATTTTCTTTTTCTGGAAAATTCAAGTGTGGCTATTGAGAAAAGTATTATCGATTTTTTACTGACATTGATTTTACTTCAAATTAGTTATATGAAAATTATATTTGTTTTCTAGAGCAAACGAATGAAGAACAAAAGAAAATTAAGAATGACGATGAAACAGAAGAAAGTCTTTTTCAATATTATTATTCAAAATGGTCCATAGATACAAACAAAGATGAATCTTACAAAACAATTCCCAAGTTTTATTTTAAAGTAAGTTTTATTTTGATTTAATATCAAATTACTTATTTAAATAACATGCACGTACTTAATATCTAGTCAGTTCTTTTAAAAATTCTACTGTGTTAAAACAGTTTGCTTCGTATTTTTAACTGAATGTGATGGCAAATTTACTTTAAATACTCATTTTGTGATTTCAGCTGCCAGGTGAGGATGACATACTTCGCCAACAGCTAAGAGAAGAATCTAGGTAATATTCTATAATACTAACATTGAAGTTTATGAAATAACCCATTAAGGAATGACATAGCTATAATCTTGTTGTTGATGTAGTCCTCAGATTTTCGGTGATGTTGAGGAGCACACGAAATTCCATATACACGAAGAGCCATTACATTCTAAAAATCTCCAACTTACACAGGGAAAAACCTCCAGGTCACGAAAGTCCCAAAAATCCCGAAAAAGTCACGAAATTGGAAAATGGTCACGAAAGTCACGAAAAAGTAGCGAAATTAGAAGATGGGTCACGAAAATTCCGAGTCGCAGAATTAAAATTTGGTCATGGAAAAAATCTGCTCACTCCAGTCTGGGAAAAATTCTTAAAAAGGTTTTTTTTGACATTAAAAATAATTAAATTAGGTCATGAAATATTTTTAAGAGGTCCCCAAAAAGTCACTAAATTGACTTTCAGAAACTCTGTAGACACCCTGTTACAGTAATGAGCTCGCACTGAGACAAATGTACGGAGCAAACGAGGCTCATGCTGCCACATAAAACTGTCGGTGAACTGAGTTTCTGAATGTAGAGTGTTTGGTGCAGCATGGGGAAGCAGCTGATTTATCAGACTTCGACAAAGGACAAATCGTGATGACCAGGCACCTCGGAATGACAATCTCAGAATTGAGGCATTTTGTGGACTGCTCAGGTTCAGTCATTGTGAGTACTTATCAAAAGTGGTGTACGGATAGACTCGACAAGTCACCATCCTGCCGTTTGTCGTCTGCAGCATTGATTTCAGAGGAGTAAAAATTAGTAACCGAATTATCAGATACAACAGTGGTGACCCATACAAAGTATTTCAGCACACAGTTCAGCATAACATTCTGTGCAGGGCCTGTGTAGCTGTTATCCCAGGCAAGCTCTTGTGGTTATGGCATGCCATCACCAACTGTGCCTTCACTGGGCCAGGAAGTATAGCAATTAGATTAGAACAAAAATTAAGCAAAAACTGCGGAATGGATTACAGGACAGGAAGAAAGTTGCCTGGTCCAGCAGGTCATGTTTTCTGATCCATCACGTGGACGGTTGAGTGTGGATATACTGAATTCCAACAGAAACTATGACACCTGAATGCACAATTAGACGAATACAGCCTCGCAATATATGGGAACTGGAGGACCAGTTGATAAACACCTTACCAGATACCTCAGACTATCTACTAGCACCTTGTCGAGTGGGTTTTTCACTGCATGTCCGTGGTTTTTGCCGAAAGGTGGTCTTATGTAGTATAAAAACAAGTGGTCATAATGTAATGGCTCATTAGTGTACAGGTTGCAAATACCAGAGTGACTCCATAAAAAAAATATGACCATCGTAAAAACTGTTAAGCAGATGATTCACAAACATTTAAAAAGCAATTTTGAAATACAATTATCATTGATAAAGACCCCTTGTTAGATTTATTGCTTTATTACCTGATTGATGGATATGGCCCTTATTCTGCTATACACTACCCTATCAAAAGTCATGGAACACCATCACTTTAATAGAAACACTCATAAACATACAAATTTTAGTATCTTGTTGGTCCACCTTTTGCTGCTATCACAGCTTCTACTCTCTGGGGCATACTGTCTACAAGTTTTTGATGTTTCGACAGGTAATTTTCGCCATTCTGCCATAAGTGTCTTGGACAATTTGGTCACGGATTTCGGGCGTTCCGCACATGCGTGCAATAGACATTCCAACACGTCCCACAGATATTCGATGGGGTTCAGATCGGGGCTCTGGGAAGGCCAATCAAGTTCTCAAACCCCCTTTTCATCAAACCATGTGCTTACAGCCCTTGCTTTATGGCAAGGTGTGTTATCGTGCTGAAACAGAAAAGGGCCATGGAAGTGATGGGAGTGCTGTGTTGTCCAGAATGTCTTGGTAACGCTCTGCGTTTAGATGTTCGTCCACAGAAATGATTGATCCCAACCCGAACCATGAAAAGCACCCCCACACAATCATTGACCCTCCGCCGAACTTCACCGTGGGTACAGCACAGCTTGGCAGATAACGTTCGCCAGGCGCTCCCCATACCCAAACCCGTCCATCTGATTGCCAGATGGTGTAGCAGGACTCATCACTCCATTCAACCATTCGCCATTGATCCAGAGTCCAATTCGTCGCTCTTTGCACCATTGATCTTCTCGCTGCATTTCCGGTGCTGATTGTGAGGTTTGTGGGGTGCCGCTTTGTCATAAAAACCCATTGCATGCAGTTCCTTGCAAACAGTCAGGGTGCTTACAGTTGTTCCAGTCGACTCTATGAATGAGCTTGTCAGTCCATCAAGCTATGTTTGACGGTTTGCAGTGACCACTTTACGAAGAGCTCTTTGGTCTCTGGCCGACATGATCTTGGGTCTTCCGGTCCTAGGCGGAACACTTGTCGTGCCTTTCTCTTTCCTTGCCCAGATGATGTTGTGAACGGTCGATTTCGGGATGTTTAGGAGGGTTGACGTCTCTCTAACAGTTTTGCTTGTGAGATGGCACCCAACAATTGTACCTCTTTGGAAATCTGAAAGCTCTTTTCTTTGAGACATTCTTAAAGCATTCACGCAAGCATCATCTCATAATAGCATACTCTCTGTTATGTAGTTCTGGGAAGAATGGCAACAGTGAAATTGCAAAGGAATATCCCATCTTTATGCAAATCAGGGTTGTCCCATGACTTTTGATAGGGTAGTGTATATTCTGTATGGCTTGTTGTTTCCGGCTCTCTAGTTAATTTGTTCTTACTGATACACTTGACTGTTATTAAAATTCTTACTATATTACAGTATTTGGATTTTGTTTTTATTAATAAATAAAAATTTTACTCTGATGTGGAAAAGCCAAAGATGTACAAGGGGAAGTTGGTAAGTAAGTTACAAATGGATATAAGAAAATTTTGCAGAGAAATAAAAGTAGTTTTCAAGTCATTATCTTATTTGTTTCATTTCTGTATCCATTTGTAGCTTAACTTACGATTTCCCCTCATATATCTAATATCGGCTGTTTAAAATTGTACTTGGAATTTTTAAAATCTTTTTTCCTAATTTATTTATTTTATTTTATTTTTTCTCCTTATGTTCGGATGGTATCAGAGCTGTGTTTTTACAGCGAAAAAGCAGAGAACTCTTAGATAATGAAGGATTAAGAGTAAGTGATTACTGCATTTATAAATTTCTTATCCTCTATTGGCAACCCAACCAGAAGTGGCTGACATATGGTGGTCAAAAAATCAATCACTCGCAAACAAGATAAATTATGGTTGCCCATACAGTGTACCTGTAAACCATACATGGACATTACACTGTACTAATTAGATATTTATATTTAATATATTTTGAAAAACACATGCCTTATCTACGAGGTAGATCAAAAATTTCTCAGACTGACGTTCCTGGACAAAAATTTTTATTGGAGATAACGAAAACAAGTTATTCCTTTTCAAAATACCTTCCTGCGCATCAATGCAACATTCCCAGCGTTTAATCCAACTTCCGTAGACTTCCGGAGACCGTTTAGCCAAGCTTGGTATGGATACCCCTGACAGCTGTGTTAACTTCTTTCCGGAAATTAGTTCATCTACCATACAGCCAGAAATCACATGGGGCTAAGTCCGGAGAGTAGGGGAGATGTTCCATGAGTTCATTTCGGCTATCATTCCTTCATGTTGGCAGTGTGCGCCGGCACGTTGTCTGGGTGCAGAATAAATCTCCTTGCTCCGCAAAGTGAGGCCTCTTTTGGCAAATGTCGCACATGAGATCGTTTTTGATGACATGAGAGTTGTATGGACCACTTATAATTATTTGTGACGGAACAACGTGGTCATAAATACGAGGTGCATGACCTTTCCGATGGATGTATTCACACGTGCCCTTTTTGGAGGCAGCGAACCTGGGTGTTTCCACTCTGACGACTTCCTCTTTCGTTCAGGTTCCTAATGGTGCATCCAATTTTCATCACACGTGACAACCTTGCTTAGGAATCCTCAACCTTCTTTTTGAAACCATTGTTTCTATTTTTTGCGAATTTTTTTTGCGAAGTTTTTCTGTTTACTTCATACAACTCCATTTTTATATTACGATTGCAGATCAAGCGCAACAAGCTTGTATTTTGCGTTGTCTAGCAACTTAACAATGAATCATACGACAGCATTGTTTGCTGTAATTGATAGAGCAAAGGAGGGTGATTCTAACGTTATATAGGAGATTGGTAATACTTAAAAAAAAAATTAGCTTATAGGAATTTTTGGTCTACCATCGTATGTTGTATTTATAGTTTTTTAAAGATATTTTTTCTAGCCATACATGCATTTAATTCTTAATATTACATTTCATGTTAATGTTGTTTTAATAGCATGCACTATTTGGCGACGGGCACTTCCTGCTTTTTTTCAAGTTTACACGTGCCTCCAATTATTTGTACTTAACATTTAAAATTAGAAAATTTAGAGCAATGTAATATAAATTATGTTGATTTATAATTTAATGAAATATTCGAACTCGTATAATGAAAATAGGTCAGAGGTTCAGTTATGTATTAATCCGTAGGGGATGCGGATTACTACACAACTGTAGCTGTAGTGAATAGTCGGCCTTGTATTTGCATAGCATTTTGAACGCTGCCAAGTTAGGTTGAAAAATAGTATACATGTATAATTGGTTTCAGCCATTACTTATCTAGAAGTTTAATTACACAAGCACAGTAGATATTTATACTGTATATTAAAAACTTTAATGCAGTGGATCCCTAAGTCCTTCGTTACTTTTAAAAACTAAACCATGAAAACTATTGCTTCAAAAGTGACAAGACTCAAAAATTGTCTCTGTAGGACATACCCGATGGTTATAATTAAAGTTCCCCACTTCTGCGCAGGCTGCAGACCGCGTTATTTCATGGATAGTGATGAAGATTTGCAGAGCATGGGGAACAGAATTCCAATGGAAAATGTATTATGCATACAGTTGCACTGCAAGATCATATACAGATGGTAGTAATGCACTAATGGAATGCTATTATAGGGAGTGTGCTGGAAGAGAAAGACAATGTGCTCAACAATAGCATGAAGTGTCTTCAATGAAATGGCTGCAATATGACAAATGATGTTGGCTTTCGTTTCAGGGAAGGTCCGTATGCCTCCATGATAAACACGATCCTTCAGGGTTCCCCACAACCGGAAGTCACATGGATTAGAGTCTGGTGAACGGACACCACACTTTGAATTTCTGCATCATCTTTTGTAAACGTCTTGCAGTCATGGATCCTGTTTGCAATCCCTTCACGTACCAATATTCTCGCAGTGCTGTTGCACTGTTGCTGCTATTCTGGTAATAGAGCTTCACCAGGAGAGCACTTTCTTTCTTTCCCAATGACACGGTGACCTCTACAGTTTGGTCGTTCCCAGACGCATTTCCTTTTGCATACGGCCCCACTTTTTCCCCCTGGTGGCAACCGTATGCACTAATAAATTTTTCGTTTGAATTCTCTTCTCCATGCTTTGCACATAGTTTCATTGCTATCCGTTTTTATATTAAATGTTTATGTTACTTTCTCATTTTTCATTGGGTTTTTTTTTTTCTTCTTTTTTATGAGCAGGAGCTTTACAGTCTGCTAGACAAACACCAGTCTCCTCCTAAGACTGAAACTGAGCCTATGATTAATTATGTTGATTTCCTTAAAGTATCTGAAGAGGCTGGTCCAAAATGCAAGTAAGAAAAACATGATTAACTTATATGGTATTGTTCATTGATTAATATTTTATTATTCTATTCAAAAAACGCACACTTTTTTTTCCAGGCCTTACTTTAATGCTAAGATATTTGCAAAATTATTGCAAAATGACCCACATGGACGAATATCAATAATCCAGTTTTTTAATTATATCATGAAAAAAGTTTGGCTCCATCAAACTCGAATTGGCTTATCACTATTTGATGTGGCTGGTCAGGGCTATCTTAGAGAAACGGTAGGCAGAACTTGCCAAAACTTACACTTGTAATTTAAAATTTACTTTATAGGATCACATCCAAATTGGAAAGCTTGGGATAGACCACTTCATATTTTTAATTTTCTGAATTAAATTTAAAAATTTCATTACCATACGGACGTGTTCGAATGCGGTCATCGGGAGCCACATTCCAGTGTTTAACTGGACATAACAACCAGGTTTTCCTCTTGAAGTTTGGTTTCCTATCTAAATAAATTGGAATGCTGGAATGATACATTCGCACAGACTTATCACCAGGTCATGAAACAGATTCAAAAAAAAAGAAAATTTATTTTTTTCTTTTGGGGTGTGGGTTGGGGGTTCTCAAAACCGTAATTACTTCAAAATGGCTCCTCGCAGCCAAACAGTTTCTTTTCAAAAAAGGTTTGTCTCAATGACAGGAGGCCATTCATGTCAGTTTTTATTGTGTTCGAGTCGATAAAATGAATGCTTCTGCCATTTCTTTATTTAAAAAGGCTTAGCCCATTTCCATGAAAAATACGTCAATGCATAGTTTAAAGATCACTCTAAGTGTGAATAAAAAAAATTCTGTTGGGGGGGGCTGAGAGAGGGAGGGATCGTTAACTCCAAAATGGCTCATCATAGCCAAGCAAGTCATTTAAAAAAAAAAAATTCGCCTTAATGAGTGGAGTCCATACATGTCGAGTTTATTGAGTTTGGTTTACTGGTTTGAATTCTACAGCCATTTTTTTAATTTTTAGAAAAGAAATTAATATCCCTAAAAAGTCTTACCCAATTGACGTAAAAAATACACCAAGACAAAATTTAAGGTACCCTCTAAGCATGGTTAATTTTTATTCGGTTTGGCTATTTGCCGTTTCGTGGGAGTGAGCTGCACACAATTGGTTACTATGTGTAGACAGATTTTTTTTTTTTCAAAATTTCAAAATATCTTTTCAAATCATGAGTTTTTAAGTCGATTTCAGAAGGGGAAAAAAATTTGAGTTCGGAAACGAACACATAAGCCTTCACTCTTACTGAGTGGTAGGCCAATAACAAGAACAAATATCAGTCTTATAGCAACATACCTATAACAATGGAACCGTATATAGCAGCAGATGAAATGAGGACCCACTATCGGCTATAACGATCGATTTCCAGTGCTGGGCGACGAAAGGGGTGCGATATCTTGTGGAAAATATGCCCCTTTTTCTAGAAAATATGTAATTTATAGACACTCGTATAAGTAAAAAAAATTAAATGGGACTTAACTTTATTCTTCCAAAGTTTATATCTGTAGTCTCTGATCTATGTTTCTGAATATGTGATCTTCCCTGATTTATTTATATCATTTTTTCTTTAGGATTTAGAAAATTACATTTCAGAATTAATTCCAACTCTTCCTCAGCTTGAAGGCTTGGAGCAATCTTTTCAATCATTTTATATTTGCACCGCTGTGCGCAAGTTCTTATTTTTTCTTGATCCATTGCGGACGGGCAAAGTAAAAATTCAAGATGTATTAGCCTGCAGTTTTCTCGATGACTTGCTTGAGGTTGGACATAGAATTTTGTTCTTCGTTTTCATGAAATTTTGGTTAAATTTGTCCTTATACTTTTAAGCATTGCTTCGTTTGTTAAGATGTTTTTTTATGAAACTTTACAATTTTCTCAGTTGCGTGATGAAGTATTGCCTAAAGAAGTCCAAGAGAAAAATTGGTTTTCGGCAACTTCAGCATTGCGGGTTTATGGGCAGTATTTGAATCTAGACAAAGATCATAATGGGATGTTAAGTAAAGATGAATTACTGAGGTAGAGGAAGAAATTTCAGGAATTTGCTAAATAATATTCAAGGTGTGTCTAAAAAATTCGGTGAATGGTATCAGAAATAGGAATGAAATAAATAGGAGTACTGGTTTGAAAACTACTTTTATCTCTCCGCATAATCTCCCTGTGCATTGAGGCACTTGTCCCATCGTTTCACAAGCCCCTCAAAACCAGTAAGATAAAATTCCTTGAGCTGCTGTCTGAACCAGGCAGTGAATTCCCTTTGCAGAGCTTCATCGCCAGGAAAGTGATGCTCACAGTCTTCTGGGATCCATAGGGCAGATTGTTGACCTCATTCAGGTAGCGAGAGTACGCACTGATGTCTTAGATGTCTGTGAGTCTGCAAAATGCATGCCTTTCAGGATTCCCTTGAGACGGGGACACAAAATCTGCAGGTGGCTCATTGTCACACATGCTTGAAGTTGTCTGGGGTTCTGCTTGTTAGCACCGACTTGAACGTGGTGCATAATCAAAAGTTTCCTTTCCTCGCGAAAGAGCTTGAACCATTTTCTGCTGACGGTATCTGTTCTGTACAAGGAGTGGTCATAAAGTCAATGCAATTAGCCAGAAGACTTAGAGAAGGGGTGATGCTGCACAGTGGTAAGTCAATCCTCCACATATGCATCTCCCAGGGCCATGCACTTTTCCCAATAATGGATGATTTGGTGGATGCCACTTTTATAGAAGTCCTCCTTTTGGCTGTTGAGGAACTTCTCCATCTTGAAGATGAACTTGTCGTCGTCTTGGAAACACCATCCACGGAGTGGGTTCTTCAGGCGAAGGAAGAAGAAGAAGAAGTCGCTTGGGGCCAGGTTGGGTGAATACAGCAGATGGCGTAGTATTTTGATGGTCTCATGTTTGGAATATGCTGGTGCTTTGTCATGCAGAAGTCTGACCTCTTTGGACACCTGATATGTTCCACTGTGATATGTCAGTCTGAGAGGACTATCGTCTCTACTTGCTTCGCAATTTGTGACTCGTCCAGATGGAGGGACGTCTGCTCCGAGGTTCATCTTCCGTGCTTGTCTGGCCGCACTGGAAACATTATGCCACATGGCAACTGTGTATGACAATGTGGCATTGTTTGGCATCGTTCCCCTTCAAATGCAGGAACCTTATCCCAGCTCGCACCTCCAATTTTCCAACGGGTTGCACCATGTTGCTTTCGACGCTCTGGTGGCGTTTAGTAATACTGCACCAAACACTGCTTTGTATCCTCCAGCATTTGAGGAATGTCACTACACATTTTCAAAAGCGATCATTCTTTCATGTTGATTGTAATGACTTTATGACTGCTCCTCAGACATTTGTACGAACATTCCATGAGTTTTTGTTGCCAGTTTCCCCAATTTGTTCACACTCATTACATTCTACTAGCTGCAGCCTTCAATCTGCTTCAGTTTACTGTGTTCAATGCTAGGTGGTGCTTCTTGACATGTCTTTCAGTACATGTGCCTGCTTCTAGCTCATGATGTCATTTAGATTTCAGTCAATTCTCCGAAGTTTTAGACACATTTTGTACAATAATAATATAACAATTTATATCCTTTTATTTGTATCCGAAGGTATGGAACAGGAACTTTGACGCCTGTTTTCATTGACCGTGTGTTTCAGGAATGTTTGACGTACGAAGGTGAAATGGTATGTTGAATTGCTTAGGTAGTTGTGTTTCCATGATACACTTGGCAGTTTATTTATTCATTCATTATAAGTAAATACATTTAGGATTATAAGACATACCTGGATTTTGTGTTAGCCTTGGAAAATAGAAAAGAACCACAGGCAATCCAGTACTTTTTTCGCATATTAGATGTACAAAATAAAGGCTACCTAAATGTCTTCAGTCTCAACTATTTTTTTAAGGTACATTAAAGCAATCAGTTGGAATTAAAAAAAATTATATGGAGGATTGTTTCATGTTTATGGTGACGATTGTTAAAACATTGTAACATGGGTTTGAAATGCATGATCTTGTAAATTTTCCACATGGGTTCGGTGACAATCAAACTTAACATACCGTTCCTCATTTTCAAGTTTGCTGCAAAAATGCCCCAGAAATTGAATCATTCTGGAGTGCTACGCCGTAGCCCTTTTCCAACTCTGGTTACTCTTATTCCAGAATAAAAGAACAGTGTAAGAGAGAAGGTTTCATTATTACCAAGTATGGGATGACAAAATTTATTAAACGCATCAGACAATGGATGCAAACAATCAACAGTGCAGCGCTGCTGAACGAAAAGCACCCCCCTCCCTTTCTTCACCCCCCTTAAGGGAAATCTTCTAACACAACAGGCCATTGCTATATAGTGTGACGGAACAAAATTCCGTTACGACATATTCGGACATACGTATTTTTTTTTTATACAATGCCTTAAACACTGAAGGATGATTGGCGGGGAATTTTTCCCCATGTGAAAAATTGACGAGAACAATAGAGAGGAAAATTTCAATACATTCATTATGAAGGAGCGATGCTGAACAGACACTATGAACAATGATGCTGAGCAACACTATTAGTGACTATGAATATGCCTATCAATTGATGAAAGACACATGTGCCACATCAAGTGGACAGATCAAAGCTCAAACAACTGTCTAGTGTAGAACAGTACTATTAATAGACATTTTAGCACTATTAGCAAGGGTGATCGGAGAGATTGCAACAACTATCCTGGGAAAGTGTACACTAAGTGTCTGGAGAAGAGAAGTCGGGAAACAGTTGACTCCAAACTATCTGGAGAGCAGTGTGGTTTCCGACCTGTCCGAATCACGATGGATCCCATCTTTGGTCTAAGGTAAATCTTTGAGAAATCCTGAGGAAAAAGCATATGAAAGTTCCTCAGGAGAAGCTCTGGCAAGTGTTACAAGAGTACGGAGTGGATGGGCAATTACTGGTTGCTATCATGTCTCTGTACGAAAACTCTGAGATGTGCATCCAGATAAATGGCATTAAGTCAAGACCGTTCACCGTGGGTGTTGGACTCCAACAAGGGTGCGTACTTCTCCTCTCTTGTTCATTATCTTTATGGACTGGATAAACAGAGGCAGCCAAGGCAATGAGCGTGTTTTCAGCATGCACTTGACCGGGCTTTCAGCATTGCATATACTGTCGCTCCTTGTCCTCCTTGGGTCTTCTCGCACCAACCTTCAGCATGCACTAGACCGGTTTGCAGCCAAATGTGAAGAGGCTGGGATGAAAATCAGTATGGTTAAGACTGAGGTTCTGGACCATTCAAGACAGCCTGCTCAGTGCATTGTCCTTGTTAGGGGAGCCCCATTGAGACAGGTGGAGAAGTTCAAGCATTCACGAGCGATGGGCGGCAGGATAAAGCATTGGATGCTGAGATTGGTGCATCACGCTCTGTCTCAGACGTGAATTGTGACATTTTGTGGCAACGAAACGTGAGCTGGGAAACAAAGCAAAGCTCTCCATTTTCAAATCTATCTTTGTCCCAGTTCTCACATATGGACATAAGTCTTTGGTAATGACCGAAAGAGTGTGATCGCAGGTACAAGCGGCCAAAATGAGATTTCTGAGAGGCATGGCAAGTGTCGCCCTACTATACAGAATGCACAGCAGTACACTAAGGGAGTCTTTAAATGTTGCTTTTGAAGATCTCAGTTGCGCTGGCATAGCCACGTGATACAGATGCTGCAAACTAGTCTTCTTAGGCAGTTGTTATTTTCCAAGCCAGTGGATAAGAGACCAAGGAATCAGCCTATAACAGGTGGCTAGACTACATGGAGAATCTGGGTTCGGGTCGCTTGGTAATTACCATGGAGGACATGCGCAGGACATGGCACAAGATCACTGGAGATCCTCCATAGGGCTGCTGCCCCCACGACCCTAACAGATAAGCAGGTTTGAAAAGTAGGTATGTAGCAGTATTGGCAATTTTCGAGTGTCAGATACGAACTGCATGCGAGCAGTGACAGTTGTCAATGAAATTTGAATACAGGAAGCGTACAGCGGATGGCACTACTCAGCTCATGACGGTCAAAGAACGTTTTTTGCATGGCATCAGTAAGCAGGTGCTAAAGCTATGAGGAAGGCCTGGCAGGTGTGTTACTTCTCGTTGTCCTTCAGCAGGATCAGCGGAGACTGTGGAAGGGGATGCTAGGCAGCATCACAACAGGAGCACCCATAGCAGTTCTCATGGGTACATTCAACACCTCCTAGACAGAAGGCCTGATAACGGAAACGTCATACATTGTTACATCTCTTTAGTCGATCATTGTTAATCCTATTTCTACCAATAATAAGCCCTAAATTTAGACTTATTATTTTACCTGTCAAGATTTGAAATTAGAATGCCGTCATAGGGCCCAAATTGACACTTCATTGTCAAGACATATTCAGAAAGGGGAACCAACAGCAGAAACCTGTATGAACATTATTTGAGAGCTGACAAATAGTCATCTTGCATGAGCCTTGGGTCTGTTTATCGAGAGATGCCAAGACTGCAACTGGGTGATGCAACTCTCATCTGACTGGATGCGTCAATGCAAGGAGACTTTCTGAAAGGATTCATGGTGGTTGCTGGCTACATCTACAGCGGACGTCTCGCCATCAAAAAGGTGGGAACTGTTGAATATTGATTATTATTATTATTGGTAACAATCTATTGTGTGAATGTTGCGTATCACGTGCACGTGACACAAAAAATGTGAAAAGATGCTATTGCATCCGCATTTATGTGTTTCATTCGAAAGCAGTAAATGTTATGGAAAAACGTCTCCGAAAATCTGACTTTCACTGCCTTTTCTAATACTAGTTACAGTGCTGAATGGAAAAGGAAAATCCTGGGATGGGTTAATTCCAATATCAAAATCCTCGAGTGTTCGTGAGCCAAACAGCACAGGTCAATCTAAAGGTCAAACAACTAGTCCCATGTGAAAATCCAGCAACCCAAAGAGGGATTGTAGATAAAATAATAAACAAAGATTTGCAACTGGAAAAGGCGTCACACGAGTAGTGTTCGTAAGCTGCTGCCATGACACATCACAGAAAGGAGGAGGAACTGTCGAAGACTGTGAAAGTTACTTCGCAGCAGAATGATGGAAGTACTTTGTCACATTGGGTAAAGCCTACATTACGTCCATGATTTCAACAAACCCTGTGCAATTTTCTATCGTCCATGTGGAGAGAAGTCGTATCACAAGCGATACAAATAACTTAAGGAAAGTTTTTCAAAAGAATTTATGGTGATTGTGGAATACTTGTATGACAGCAAGCTCCCAATCAGAAGAATGGACAGGAAACCTAAGATAACCCTAATTACTATCAGCAGCATGTTCTCAGTCCAGTTTTTCACAAGGAAATTCCCGCATTGTATTGAGAGGACAAAAGCATAGTTTGGCTGCATCGAGACTATATGCCGCATACTATCAGGGAAATTTCTTGGAACACGCTTATAACTATATCCTATGGTTATATAACCTTAGGGCGAAGGATATGTACATCCACCACACAGCTAATTCGCCCATCCAATACTGTGTTGAATGGAACAGGAAACTGGGATTAAGGTTATCCCATTCTCGGACATTCCTGTCAAGTCATCCAATGCATTTCCCGTGGATTTTTGTGGATTCGATCTACTTAGAAGCGCTCTTCATGTAAGACGTCTGAGAAGACTTTATGGATTATGGAAAGCCTACTGGGAGGAGTAGAACAGAATCGACCTTCCTGTTCTCTGCAAAAGCTTCTTACTGTGGGAACTAAGATGTCGAGGGTTGCTAGAAGCATTAGCCATCAGATAGAGCACAGTATGCAGTGGAGAATGGGTTCCAATAGATTAACAGTAAATGTATTCTTGTCACCATAAACATGAAACAACTCTCACATTTTTTATTTTCAATTATTTACCTAATTATGTTTATATTTTTCCTCAGGCCATTCAAGCACAGATGAAAGCACATGACCAAGAGCCAGTTTCCTTTGCTGATGTAAAAGATGAAATATTTGACATGGTGAAACCTGCAGATCCTTTAAAAATTACTTTACAAGATTTAATACGCTGGTATAAAAAATTTTAACTTGTATAATTTTTCGGTTTCCTTTACGAGGGACAGTCATAAAGTTATTGCAATCGACATGAAAGAATGATCGCTTTTGAAAATGTGTGGGGCCACTTGGAAGCGACAACCCTCGAGTGCTGGAGGATAGAAAACTGCACTTGGTGCAGTACTGCTAAACGCAACATGAGCGTCAAAAGCAATATGACGCAGCCCATCGCAAAATTGGGAGGTCATGTTGAGCGGTTTTTGGGACTCACGAGGGATTGTTTTGACTGCGCGCGGAAAGACCGAACAATCACGGGAGCGAACTACCAGGAGCTTCTGCAGAAGTTACGGGAGGCTATCAAGTCAAAACGGCAAGACAAGGTCTCCAAAAGGGTCAGACTTCTGCTCGACAATGCGCTAGCAGAAGTCTGACCCATAGCAATGTGCTTTGTGGTGGAGCTGGAGTTCGAAATTCTGCCCTATTTACCATATTCACCCAACCTGGCCCCAAGCGACTTCTTCCTCTTTCTTTGCCTGAAGAAGCCCCTTCTCGGCATTTCCAAGACGACGCCAAGGTCATCTTCGAGGTAGAGCAGTTCCTCAACAGCCAAAAGGAGGACTTCTATAAAAGTGGCATCATTGGGAAAAGTATGTGGCACTGGGAATACATATGTGGAGAAGGACTGACCCTACCATCGTGCAGCATCATATCATCTCTCAGCCTTCCAGCTGATTGTAATGACTTTATGACCGCCCCTCGTATAATGCAAGATTCATTAATTTATGCTTATTTGCAGTGGCCAAGGTGAGACAGTTGTCAGTATTCTGATTGATTTGAATGGATTTTGGATGTATGAGAACAGAGAAGGAGTTCAAAACCCAGACGCAGTTGAAGATTCAGAAATGTAGAATTAATTTTCATTGTAAAATAAACATCTGTGAATAAAATTATTTATTTTTCAAAAGACTATATTTCCTTTAGAATAGTACAGGACTCGTAAAGACCAAAATTCATGGGATCGAAAAACCTCATTACGGCGTGGTTACACAAAGTCCATGGAGTGGTGTAAATGGTCACCAAGAATTTCAATGTAGCAGGAACTGTTTATTGGCGTCTTGGATGACCAAACAAAGCCACGCAGACCTAAAGCATCCCATAATGAACGGAACCACCACAGCCTACATCTGTAACAAGAAACTGGAACAGACCATTCCATCACATCAATGTCACAGGAACTGTTACCCGCAACCATTTACTTCTTCCAAAGTAACCTGTTTGCAAGCCCACGTGAGGTGGTAGGAGTTCTGCTACCGTAATCCACAGATGTTAAAACATTCTGCCCCAACCTGCTGGATATGGGTCTGGTCACACTTTAATGTGGTCAAAGAGCAGTCACGGTCAGCCACTGCAATGTCCATGTTGAGTGGTAATGTCTTCCAGAAGGTATTCCTTATACACATGGGATACTGAATTGTGGAACGTTGAATATATGAACAACTTAAGAGATTGCATGTCTCATATTGGGCATTCACTATCATGCCACGTTCGAACTCTAATATTTCTCGTAGCTTTGCCGTGATTACAACAACAGGGATACAAGTGCATAATACGTATATGAGTGCAACCATTATATGCTGTTTTGGATTAGTCTATGTCATAATTGGTAGGTGACAGTAGCATTCAATTTGCATACTGCTATCCCATGACTTTTGACGCCCCTTATTTGAAAGTAAACCAGTCCGAAAGTGACATAACAACGCAGATCTGCTTATACAGGGTGTTTTTTAATTGAGTACAGATTTTTTGGGAGATGATAGAAGAGGTCCTTAGAAGTATTTTTTGTCATATGAACATGGGGTCCCCGCAGCAATTAGATTATTTTATTTTTAACAATTAACCAAGCAATCTACTGTAATAACTTTTAAAGTAATTGTTTGCAAAGAAATTTCAAGGTGCACGTGCTTGTTTGTTGAAAAGTCTTAGGACAAACTTCGTCAAGGAGATTCCATGGTATCCAACCCCTTTGTAGTCCATATGTAGATGAACTAATCGCATTCTGGGAAAGCAGTAGGTAAAGATTTGTTTTAAAAAGTTCACTTGATGTACTTTTTACATGTGTAAAGTTAAACAAACAGGATGAATCGTTTTACATGGAATGATTATGCAGACATGCATCTGTGTCACGGTTCTGCTGGTATCATGGATGGTGCAAGGCGTTTGTATGCTGAACGTTATCCCAACAGAATTCTTCTCAATACACGAACATTTGGTGCAGTAGATCGTCGTCTAAGAGAAACAGGCGCATTCGCTCATGATAATCATCAGCGTGGACGTCGTCAGTGGTTACACTCCCCTGAATTAGAGGATGAAGTTTTGGAAAGGCTTAACCGAAATCCATCGACAAGTACTCGTGCGGTCGGAGCTGCTCTGAATACTAGTCATACCACTGTATGGAACATTTTACATGACAACCTGCAACATCCGTTCAAGCTTCGAAAGGTGCAGGAATTATGTCCCAATGATCATGGTCCCCGGCGTACTTTCGCGGAATGGTTTATGCAGCAACAGAATAGGATTCCAGACTTTCCTTCCATGGTTTTGTGGACAGATGAGGCAACGTTTACGCGAGGGGGAATGTTCAATAGCTACAATAGTCATCTGTGGTCTCATGTCAACCCATGTGCAACACATGTTAACAGTTTTCAGCATCGTTTTTCGTTGAATATTTGGGCTGGCATGATTCACAATGTCCTGATTGGGCCATATCTCCTACCATGCTGTCTTAACGGGCAAACATACCTTGGTTTCCTGAAGGAGGAGCTCCCTGGTCTTCTTGAAGATGTTCCACTAATGACCAGACAGTTGGTGTGGTTTCAACAGGACGGCGCGCCTTCGCATTACACAAGAGCAGTTAGAGATTACCTAAATGAGACATATCCTGGTCGTTGGATTGGTCGTGGCGGACCAGTTGCTTGGCCACCGAGATCGCCAGATCTCACAACGATGGATTTTTTTTTATGGGGAAGCATAAAATCAATGGTGTACTCCGAACCCGTAGATACCGAAGAAGAATTGGCGGCTCGTGTTGTTGCGGCAGCAGGTGACATCAGCGACCGTGCTAATCAACTGTTTCCACGCGTACATCAATCCATCATAAGGCGTTGCGAATTGTGCTATGAAGCAAATGGCGGTCATTTCGAACAATTACTGTAAAAGTCATATAGTAGATTGCTTGTGTTAATTGTTAAAAATAAAATAATCTAGGCCTACCAACGCACACTGCGTCCCGGTGTCATTTGATTGTTCAATGCAGTATTGTAAGTAAACGGAGCTGCGGGGACCCCATGTTCATATGACAAAAAATACTTCTAAGGACCTCTTCTATCATCTCCCAAAAAAATCTGTACTCAATTCAAAAACACCCTGTATAAGGAACGCTTAGCTTCAGACGATGTAGCTATCACGGAAGTTAATGTCAAAATGGGTTAGTGAATTTGAAAGAGGGATGATCGTCGGAGCAAGAAGACCTCCTGCCAGCATCTCTGAAACGACGACTCTTAGGATTTTCTCGCCCAACAGTATCTCGGGTGTTTAGAGAATGGCAGTTGAGAAAAGTAATACTTCAAGCGATACGGATTATTCTGGTCGAAAAAGGCTGGTGAACGAGAGAGGTGAAAGGCGAGTAGCACGCATAGTCAGCAACAACACGACAAATTACAGCATCACAAAGCATACCCAACGCACAACAAGACGGGTTTTTGCAAAGGATGGGCTTTACCAGCTAGAGACCACCAAGAGTGTCTTTGGTATCACAGAACAATAGGAAAAGGTACCTGTTGTGGGCCCAGCAGCGATGTAATGGGTCACTTCAAGGGAAAAAAGTAGCCTGGTCCGATGAATCTAGTTTCTTGCTTCATCATGCAGATGGCAAGATCAGATTATGGCGCAAACAGCACGAGTTCATGGACCCTCTTACCAAATGACAACTCTTCAGGCTGGTAGCTTTGGAATTATAGTGTGGGGAATGTTTTCCTGGAGTACTCTGTGTCCCTTGATGTCTGTGGACAACTCTGAACAGCACAGCTTAGAACATGGTTGCCGATTACGTGCACTCGTCTATGGCTATGATGTTCCATTATGGGGATGGTCATTCTGAGCAGGACAATGCACCTTACCACCGTGGGTCACAAATTGGTTTGAGGGCAGTCAATCAGAGTTCAGTCTGCTTTCATAGCCAGTTCAGTTCCCTGACGAGCATTTGTGGACGAAGTCGAAAGATCACTTCAAAGCTTGGAAACTACACCATCTAACCTGACCCAACTTAGAACTGCATGGGCCAACATTCCTCAGCAACGGTATCAGCATCTTGTTGAGTGCATGCCATAAAGAATATTGGCTGTGATCAGAGCTAAGGGTCAGCCAACTCGTTATTAGAGGGTGTCGATAATTTTATGGCCACTTAGTGTACGTATACAAACTAATTATATTGGAACCTCGCTTCTACAGACACCTTCGAGACCGAACCTAACTACCTTGTTAAGCGAGGTGTCCGCTTAAATGAAAACTGGCATTTTCGTGACGCAAAGTTTATCGCAGGACAATTGTAACAAACAAAAGATTCATTGATTTACTCTTTACTTATTATTAACTTTACATGTGTGTATACAATATCAACAATAAATAATGTTTATTTATTTAAGAAGTCTGTAATTTTAGATTCTTTAATATGATCCATTTTGGAAGTTGCTAAACTTTCCTCAAGATGCATAAGGAACTCGAGTGTTTTGTCATGTCCCCAATCCATAGCAAATGTTTTAAGGTGAAATTTCCGATTCAGTGCCTCGGAATAAGAAGAGATGGTAGGTTTAGAGTCCGATTTTTCGTAATTGTCTAGATTTTGAAAAGCTCGTCTTCTGGATCTTCAGCAATGCGGGCTTCCTATCTGGTTCCAGTGATTCCGTAGTAGGAAAATCGATTTCGATTGGTATTCCTGAAGGGTAATAGCCACTCTAAATAGAAATTTCGGTGTTTTTTTTTTAAATAGGTGGATTAGGGGAATGTTATCCTTGGTACTTGGGATGTTCTGAATAAGCGTTTTTTGTTTTTTTTTCCCTATAATTTGGAGTCCTAAGACTTACTACTTGTATCATTTACACGGTATAGTTCAATTCATTTTAAGATTTAGTGCTCCAAATTACAGGAAAGCCTCTTATCCAGAATGCTTGTGGATACTGTATAAGAATACTGTATAAGGATCAACTTTTTTGGGCACAAGCATGAATTTGCTCTCATTTTCCAAGGTAAGATCGACAACGAACTTGATAGAGTAAAAAACAATGTATGCAAATTGCCCAGACTTTGCTCCAACAGTTTATTCTGGCATGTGGACACTTCTGTGAGGTGAAGGAACTTCCCCAACAACCGATTTGCATTAGGCCATAGGTCTGTAGCTCTTGAGCAATATTACTTTTTAGTGCATTTTTTAAAGTAAAGAGTGTGCTTAAAAAGTTTTTTTTAATATATATTTTTTTATTTTATTCCTTCTTGGGGTTATATTCGATTTTATCCAATTTATACCCATGCTTTTGCTACAAATATATGAAAATGAAAAACATCTGAGCAGATGGCCCACTCCCTTAACTGGGATATAAATTAAATGAAAAACAAGTTTTAACCCTTTGTAGGAATTCGAATTTTGAAAAATTGTATACTCGAACGTATTGTCACCGGAGATGGATCAGTATACCAAATTAACAGACAATCGGAAATGAGTGAAAATTTGATTGCAAGATCTGAACAAAACAGACAGACAGAAGGTGTGAATTAAGTAAAAGTAATGAACAAATACAAGAATACCACTGTGTCAAATTGAAACAAAGCAAATTCACAGTAACTATTTGTTGTAAAAAAGTGATATTTTTTATACAGTAACAATACATTAATGATTACACATTGCCTTCGTACTAGGTAACCATAAAAGCTCTTGCCGTTTTTAATTCCGGAAAACAAAATGATATACACAAAAAGTAGCGCATTGCTGCTCCCCAAAGTAATCCCCGTTGGCATCTAGCACCTTCTGCAAACGTGTCTCCAGTTGATCAATCACTTGCCGGTTTTGGACCCAAAGAAGTCCGTGAGTGCCTTTCGCAGGTCTGTATCATTGGTGTAGGATTTTCCACGAAGATGGTTGTTCAGAGAATGGAAAAGGTGATAATCCGTTGGAGCAAGATCTGGTGAGTAAGGTGGATGACTCAAAGTTTCCCAGCCAAGCCGCTCTATGGTTACCCTTTGCGATTCACCAATGCTGGCTCCTGCTGCTGCAATGCCTGTTGCACACGTTCCAACTGCTGGGGGTACAGGTCCCCAATATTGGTTTGGCCAGTTGATAGCAGCTCGTAGTGAACCATTTGGCGTCTAGTCAACTAGACACATTAGACTATCGGGTTCATCAGAAATGGCAAATTCTCCCGACCTGAATTTCTGGATCCATTGCCTTGCAGTGTGTTCATTCACAGCGTCATCCCTAAACGCAAGACACATTCGGCGACTTGATGCTGCTGCTGACAAGCCCACCTTGAAGTCATAAAGCAAACAACACCTAATCATCTCCTTTGATACCTCCATTTGTCTTTACTTCTGCACGAGATGTGATTGGTGTGAATGCCCAACAGCCCTGTATTTATACAGGCTAACCTTCCTGCTCCCCCTGACAGATTTTGGACCACACTGCACACTCATTTGCTTATCTTCTATCACTTCCTTTTATGGTAAAAAAAAAAAAACCAAAAAAAACTGCAAGAACTTTTGTGGTTACCTAGTACTTTTGTGACAAACATTTAATCTATATTTAATATATGTTTTGAGTTTTAACCTGCGGATTGTCCAAGAGGTGCCCGAACGACATAAAGTTGTTGAAACAAATTGGGGCCACTGCAAAAGTTCCATCCATAAACCATATGAGCAGCGTCTAGATGTTGCAGTCCTTGGGTTGTTGCAAATGCTATTATTCTCTATGTGGAATGAGGTCCGTTATCATATAATAAGAAAATCTTTATAGTCTGGTGCGCTTGTTGTCTTCCACTCGCCGCTAATGTGTTCATGATGGAGCCCTTGGCAATGTTTCCTGTTGTACCCGTTGTCCAATGGCGCGACGCATTTCAGGTGGCTGTCCACATGCAGGTTGAAGCAGCTATTTACCTTGTGTGGGTTAGGGTCATGAGTGTGCTCTTTCACATCAAGCAAACGTGTACCAATTTCCAAATCTGTATATGGAATACCTCTGGAATTAATCCTCTTCTCGGAGAACACTTCCAACGTATTTTGGCTTTCGTGGAACTTGTTGATTATACAAAACGGGTGAGTGATGAATGAGACGATATTGAAAGAGATTTGGGTAGACTATGTGCAGGAGTAGAAGACGTTGGAAGGATTTTTATATGCAATAGACTTGTCAAAAAAAGAAAAAATACGGTTCAAATATTTTTAGAATGTTATTTAATAATGCCAAAATTAGCCCCCTGCATTCCTCGTAGGGGGTCAGGTGGGGGGGGGGGTCAATTTTGAAATTTCAAATGGGAACCCCCAATATTTTTTTTTTGCCGATTCGGATTCTACGGAAAACAATTACATTAATTTTACCCTTTTTTTTTTAATCTTTTATAGATGGCGCTATAATTACAAAAAAATCAAACTTCTGCGAGTATCTCAAAAAGTCCCCTTCAAATAAAAAAAGGTGTCCAATATTTTTTGAAAGCTACTGCATTTAATAGTGCTAAAATGAGCTTTTCTTACTAAAATTGGAATTTCCAATCCAATTGCTTAGATCTAAAGTGTTTTTCCGGAAACATTCGAATTAATTTTTTCTTGTGATTACAGCGCCATCTACCGTAAAAAAACACATGTAATGATAAGAAATTTGAAGAATCTGAATCTACAACAAAAAATAGGGGTTTCCATTTAAAATTTCAAAGTTGCCCCAGCCCACCACTGAAAAGGTAGTGAGGGCTAATTTTAGCACTGTTACATACCGTAGCTTGCAAAAAAAATTGGATGCTTTTTTTTTATTTGAAGTGGACTTCTCGAGATATTCGCAGTGCGAATTTCGCACTAGTTTGATTTTTTTTTTTTTTCACTTACAGTGCCATCTACAAAAGATTTTTAAAATTTTTTGGGTAAAAAAATTAATGCAGTTTTTTCTGTAGAATCCGAATCTTCAAAAAAAAAAGTTGGGGGCTCCCATTTGAAATTTCAAAGTTGCCCCATTATGAGGGGTGCAGGGAGGATAATTTTGTCGCTATTAAACAGCATTCAAAAAAATATTTGACACGTACCTTGTCTTTTTTTGACAAGACGTGTATTTTTCGAGATCTTAGACCGTTCCGGGACTTTTTTTAATTAGGGTTTTGTTTTTTTTTTAATCAGTGTTTCATTTGTGGATTATGTCATATTTAGTGCATTTACTCTGGGGGCTTTTGCCGGATCCCGCTATGAATATAAGTTAAATTAATTTAGCTATAAAGCTGATTTATTATTTGTTTACATACAAGAAAAAAGATTGTCTATAACCGTTCTGTAAATTTACACAATTTATTATAAAACTAACTTAAAATTTTGTAAAAACAATAAATGTTCGTGAAAATGTACTAAACCAATGTGAAAAGGCTGTAAGAAGTAATTTTTATATTGGTACTTTGCTGTTGATAATCACTAATAAGATATACAGTTGTGTAATCACTAATGTATTTTTACTGTATATCTTATCAGTTTCTTACAAGAAACAGTTGCTGTTAATTTGTTCTGTTTCAATTTGTCACTATTTAATAAAAAATAAAATAGATTTCACTTATTCTTTACATTTCTCCGGCTTTAGTTACTTACCTAAAACAATAATAAAAATAAAAAAGTTAATTTACTTATCTCTGATATCCATCAAATTTGCTATGAAGTTCTTCAATTTAATTTAATTATTTTAATTAAAAAAATTATTCTATTTTATTCAGAATTATCCATTTATAAAAGTCGCTTCAGTAATAGCAGTGTCAATAAGTAACAAAAAAAAAGAGAGAGAGAGAAAGATTCTCCTATAAAATAAAATAGTGTAAATTTGATTTAAAAATTTTAATTTGTCCAGTTCAGTAGTTCAATTATAGTTTCAAACAGTTCAATCATATTTTTAAAATTAAACTTCGGTCTGAACATCATCAATGTGAATGTATTTTTAACTCGTCCAGTTGATTTATATTCCATGATACCTCCCCCTAACTTATTAATTAGTAAAAATAGAATAGTCTGGATTTACCTCACTTTCTTTGCGTTGTTTTAAGCAAAGTTAGCCTAGTGCGAGGAAATAAAATTCCTGAGAACCAATATTAACCACAAAGGGAAAAAGAAATTCTCGCATTTAGAATTTTACAGAATTTTAGCTTGCAATTGTTTTCGTCTTCTGATTTTAAAAAATAATAAAAAAAGAAGGGAAATTAAAATTCAACACTTTTAGAAGATTTTAATATTTCTCAATTAATTGCAACTTTTGGATTGAAGAGGAAAACGAAGTAAGTATGTTCTAATTGGATATTTGCCATGTGTCTAATAAGCGAATGTACGAAGAGAACATTAAATTTATATATTTATTTGGAGAAATTATAAATTTTGATATAAAATGAATAGGACATGATAGCTATTAGAGTTATTTGGGTTTTATATATATGAAAATGAAACGAATGGTTCTGTTTAAAATTGAACCCTTTTAGAAACTATCTTGCTTTAAAAACTTCTATTCACATTTTTAGAGCAATGATGTTTAGAAAAGATTGATGGGAAGTAATTTTCACGAAAACATTTTCCACTGGTTTATGAAATGAAATAAAATGTTTCCAAACTATAAACACAAAAGAAAAGATTCAAAGTTTAACTCCGATGGGAATAAGATTAGAAACTTTTGGGTTTGATATGGAAGTGACCCTTAGTTTTGAAGTCTGTAAGTTCTCTTGCGAATGCGGGTAGATAACTTTTTAAAGCACGTGAACAAGTTTAACTTTTAACTTAAATTAATTTTTGACTAAAACCATGTCTGCCTGAGAAACTGGAAATGAACTGAAACTGAAGATCAGATTGAAGCTTCATTTTCGAATGTTTCAGAGATTTAGACTTAAAACCGTGTCATTTCTAACTGAATCCTTAATCGCTTATATCTTTTAACATTGCTTAATCAATTTTCATCACTCTTAGTTCAGAAACTCCATTTAAATCTGTTCAATTACACGCAGTTTTCATCTTTAAAAATGACATGAGACTATATGAAACCATTTCAAATATTTTTTCCGTAATATGAACTTGTTGTAATAATTTAATTTGATTTCAAGTTAAGGATGAAATATATTTATTGATATAATAATAATAAACGTGGATTTCAATTCAATAGATATAAGCAGATTAGCAATCTTAAAGTTCCCTGTTGAGTGTATAATTCTGTGTAACATTTATTGAAGTTAAATGGGCCAATACAGATTTAGTTGACCGAATTGCTCGAAATGTATAAAACGGATAACAAATCTGTGATATAAAGATCACGCTCCCTGTTAATGTGACTAAGATCTTCAGACTCGTGTGATAATTGATAGCAATCGTACATAACACGCGGATAATAACAAGCTTCATCTATTTTCTGAATCAAATTTACATAATCCCTAATCAGTTGAGTAAGTACAAGATCAATTGTATAACATTATCATGGATGATTATAAGTTATTATTCACGTTAAGATTTCCATTATGATATTTTTGAGTGGTCGTTGGACAAGGGGATAGATTATCGTCAAAGGGGTAACTGATAAGAAATTGATTGCGTCAAGAGGTCAGATGATCTGACCACTCGACTTATATATTTTGTGATTTTTCCGATCAACACATTTTTTTTTTCTCTTCCCAAACTACACAACAAACAGACTCGTCTGCTGCGTCTACATCACAATGGGAAACCATCCAAGCGGCATTATCGATGATTACAGCGTATACCGTTCGTCCTATTCGGTGCGTCCACGAAGAGGCCGATGCATCGTTGCCTATCGACCGCATGTCATCGCTACTCCGCTGTTTGAATGGTGTTACCATAACCGACCTACCAGTCTACCAAGGTAAAATTCCACTGTAATTTACATATACATGTAATTGTTTAGTATCATTCGAGGTTTCCGAAGCTATTCTATTATTTTCCCGCCTTTTATAAATTGATTGCTACGGGCTTTGGCAGGCGACGTTCATTGAAAACTCTTCTACGCAAAAGTAAAGTTCTTCTTTATTTTAAGAACCGGTGTACTTAAATGTTTTAAATAACAATTTCTAACAAAGGATAATAATTTGTATAAAATTATCCTTTATTTATATTAATTATATTTGTTTAAATTTAGAAACTTCGCTAAAAACAAAGAAATTAACCTTACAGGAAAGTTAATCTGGCTTTTATGAATAAAACAGTTTATCCCATTTACATTTACAAACCCCGCTGTAAGAAATAGTGATGCTGAAGCCTCAGTTTTCAGATTTATCTGATTAGTGGAATATTCTGCTGAAGCAATGAATAAAATGAAACTAAAATACGAAACATCTAGGAGAATCCTTACAAAGGCGTTTTGTTTGATTCATTTTCTTTGACCTGAGTGGGTTCGAGTTACCTCAGAATCGTTTTCCAGCCTAGCATTTATTTTTTGTTCTATTGGTGCCCAATTTTGTCACATTTACATAGTTTCCTGAGAAGTGATTTAATTTTCAGAAATGTTTGTAGCAAATAGGCTATAATAATTAATCAGACCCAAAACTAAATAGCCAGGATTCTTTTTTTTTTTTTTTTTTTAGCTTTGTGCAAATCTTTGGTTTTTCCATGGGTTTTTACATGCATTGTAGGTTACCGCTGCATTTGACAAATCCTTATCATTTTTAAACATATCTACAATCTAAATTAAGCTTAAGATATACAATTATTATTAATTTTTTTATAGTTTTTCCAGTAAATTAAAGCTTTCTTTTTCTCGCCATTTGATTTTTACAACCGAGATAGCCCTTTCAACAAACGCTGAAGTGGCGGGAACAGATAGAAGAAAGGGAAATTTTAAAAATATTTGGGAAGTCTTTGAATGCAGTTGATTTATTAATAAAATGTTTGAGTAAAGTCCATCCATATAAATGTTCATTTTTCTTTGTAAACTGAAAGATTCACTTATGTTTCAATATGATAATATTTTTATTGGAGCTTTCAAATTTAAGTTGCTTAGTGAATATAATCAATTTGTAGTAATGAAATTAAACACTTTTTCTGGTTGAAGAGGTTATGTTTAGTTCAGATATGCATGAAACCGGAGGAGTTTTGCAAACAAAAGTGGCGGGGTTTTTGTCCGGATCCCGATTAAACATACGGCAAAAATTCAAGAGGTGATTCTTTGGGCTATTTTAATAATCTTTTGTCCTTTGATAATTTTTTTCGGAATGACCCTTTGTTTCGAACATACAGGCTTTTCGTCAAATACAATCTTTTATTACCGAATTTTACATGTAGAGCTTGTTAATCTTTAACAATAACTGCTGAAAATCACTGCCACCAGCTAAAATGCATGAATCCAATTTCTCATTAATTGCCGGGGTTGTTTCTAGTTGTATTACGCCAATCGACTGGAATAGTGTAAACCACGGGTAAACTTTCACCTTTTTCAAAATCTGCACTAAGCTTGTGCGAGTGAAGGGGGGGGGGGGGCCCAAATCCAGCAGTTTTTTTGAATGGTTTTTAAAAGATGTCAGTATTGTTTTTGTCGCCTGTAGCTTGGAAACAAAGCGGCATTCCGAAAATCCTCAAAGGGGAAAAGATTCTTAAAATATCCCAAAAAATCATCCATAGTCGACTAAAAATACTATGAATCACCTCTTGGGTTTTTTAAAAAAAAGTTTTTTGAGAATTTGACTCTTACTGCGGAATTTACATCTCTGGAAATAAACATCCGAGGGTTAATCCATATGTTGAGTCATTATTACTCATCTTGTTCACGGGATTAAGTAACACCAACTTAATTCCGTAGATGGGTATTGGATTAAGATCGGGGGAGGGGGGTTTTACAGGGAAGAAAACATAAGCAAAAAATGAAACCGAACAGAGTTCGTGAAACGGAGAAAAAAATAAATTACGGAGCATAAAAAAACCTTTAGAAAAAAAAATAAATAAATTACGGAGTAAAGAAAAATTTTCTTTCCTATTTTTCATCATTAATTAAAAAACCAGTGGAAAATCGCGGAAAATTCTCATGCCAGATAAGCTTATTACTGCAATCTTCACATGTCTTATGGAAACACCTCTCCTGCCACTCCATGTCTTTTTTGAAATATATTAGCTTCACAAATAATTATAACCTCATAATTCAAAAATACTGCAGCAGGTGTTATGGGAAGGAAAGTTGCGACAAAAACTTACAGGAAACATCCCAACGGGGGAGGGGGGGGGGGATAAAAATTATGGATAATTACAGGGTTCCCACATTCTGGAAAGTCAGGGAAATGAAACGTAGTCAGGGAAGAAGGGTTATTTTCATGCATTTGTCAGGGAAATGAGATACAGATTTTCTGTGGGAACCCTGAATTACCGTAATTTTTCATGTATGATACGCAGGATAAATGTTAAAGGATCATTACTACATATTATAAAATATAAATATTATTTAATATTCCTGTAATAAAAACAATGTAAATACAATTTTATTTTCTAACACAAAATTTGGAGGGTGGGGTTTTATATAACGAAAATTACGGTATTCGCAATGGGGGGGCCGCCCCCGGTAATGTTCCATTATGTAAAATTTGTCTTATGACACCTTAATAAAATGGATGTTCATATAAAGTTGTTTTTTTTAATTACTAATAAAGAATGAATCAAAAAGAATGTTATACTTTTAATCATCTGTTACAGAAAAAAATACCAGGGATGGATGAAAGTAGTATTCATCCATCCCTGAAAATACTTATTGAATGAGAATTGTTTTATTACTTTCAGTATAAATAAATAAATAGAGGATAGTTTAAGCACACAGACTTTACATTTTATAGTGTACAAAAAATTCAGTATAAATTTTGTAGTTTAAGACTTGTGTTAATAATAATCTATTCGAATAATTTTAAGTAGAAGTGTTGTCCCCAATGAGGACTCTTCACCCTTTGACCAAACATACGGGAGGTAGAGCACTAAATAGCCTATCTACAGGGCTCAACAGAATACTTCTGTAGTTGTAGACAAGTGGCTGCTAGGTTTCAAATTCTTGTAACCTAGTAATAAAATTCACTACCCAACATTAATAATGCTTTTAGTGCTAACTCAAGTACAGTATAAACAAATTCCCAAATATTATCAATATGACATGAAAATTATTTTATTGAACCTGCAACATTAAAAATAAGTAGATGAAACCTGCCAAAATTTGGAAAGTTTCATTCTTAATGTGCCTTCTATCGGCGGTTGGCGACCAAATTGTTAATGGCGGCTAGCAATATTAATGCGGTGGCTTTCTGTTGGCTTCCGCATAAGTAGAAAGGGACAAACAACTTCCATGCCACAGCGGGATTCGAACCCACGACCTGAGAATCACTGAAGCCTGCGCCCCAGACCTCTCTGCCACTGGGCCGGCATGTGGTTTCATAGACAATCCTCTCCACAAAGACGTCACAATCAAGAACTTTGCTAGCATTGATGATCAAATTAACAACAATTACAACGACGACAATAATAATGATCAATGCACTTGTGCAGAAGTGCCGATTTTGCTCTTAAAAAAAAGTGTTTTGCGTTTTAATATATAGGATTAACATAAATTTTGATCTTCAAATATGTTTTGATTTGCCAGTAAGATTTATATCGCAAAAATAAAAAGTTAATGCTTATAATAACCACAGGTGTATCATGCTTTGAAAGGTTTTTAGTCCTTTCTTTTCAGTGAAGCTTATGTACATGGCAAGTCACTGGTGTGTTTTGATACCGGTGATATTTTGCTGCTTTTGGATCATAGTGAAATATACAACAACGATGATTGCACTTCATCAGCTGCAGTAATGGAAACAAAAGATGAAACTGGAAGACATGGTCACTTTCACCATCCTTTTTGCTTTTTTCTGCAAGTTACTACTGATCTCTCTAAATGAGCTTTTATAATTTCAAAGTTATTCAGTATTGAAATAAAGTCTGCAACCCGTTTTAGAGTGTTAGTTAGAAATTCTTATGAAATTTCAAGTATTTCTATTGTTTGTTTCACTTAAATTTTTTGGTGAATCGAGGTTTGGAAGATCAACCAAATGGTTACCGCACATCGCATTTTAGTAGCCACCTCTATCTACCTAGCATTCAGTATCATTTGGCAACCATGCCACCAGTTTTGTCAGCTCCCGATCTACCTAGATAGGCTATTTAAGTGCTCTATCTGCAGCCTTTTTTACCACCCTTATATTAGCTCGCTCTTGGATCTTGCGAGATGGTACGGAATCTTTCAGTCGAATTTTGAAGCACTTCTGCTTTTCCATTTGCTCTTAAATTTGGCATACAGGTTTGTTCCTGGTGATAACACATTTTAGCAATTTTTCTTTCCAATTTCGGGGTTTTTTGTTTTATAGAGCCTACATATCAGTATGTTAGTCTGAAGATAAATAGCACCAAGTTAGAGGGTTAATTTGAGGTGCATAACGCCAAGTGTGCCATTTGCCACTTGTGATTGTTCAGATAGTGAAACTTGAAAAAGTTGTTCCTAAATTAGGCATTGATAAATCTCTATAATAATGCCATCAGGAGAGATGTACTGAAAAAGATTTCTAACTTATTTAAAAATACTTAAGATAGAGGACTCTACAAAACATCTCAAAGTTTTGTTTGAATGTAGCCTGCTCATGCAGTTGTTTTTTTTTTCAGTCTGCTACTCTGTTGCAGAAGATTTATAATGAGTATCTGCCTATTTGTAGTTTATATCACTACTGGATCAGTCACTCCTTCCCCGTTTCGCATATCTTAAGGTCAAGGTCATCTGGCCTGATTGTTGGCAGTTATTTTTTTTCTTTGGGATTATGTAAAGGACACTATTTATGCATCACCCCTACCAGGCAGAAATACAAAGCCTTGATTTTCCTTTCATTTGCTGCTTACCAAACTATTGGGAGTAATAATTTGCTAGGAACACCAATCAATTCACTTCTTAACTGTTTTATTGTATACTTAATTGATAAGCTTCTAGACATCTAAACATTTCCTTGCATGTTAATTTATTTTTTGACTAAAAATTTATTTTCTCTTCAACAGTTCAGAGGTGAGCGGCGTTGCTGTCCAGACCGAACTTTACCACGCCTTAGAACTCCATAAAGATCCTTCATTCATGGACGAATGTGGTGTATGGGTGTTTGCCTTACGAGACTGCTGTCTTTCTGTTGATTATGTTTGGCGTCATCTGGCTTACTCAATATTAGATGGCGGCATCCCTTCCATCCTTCAGCTTCTTGCAACCAGCAATTCTCCACGCAACAGTGGGTGGTATGCTCTTCAAGTGTATACGAAAGATTGGAAAGACATGGAGCCGGCATTGGCTATTGAAGAACAGATTAGGCTGCGAGGTGTAAGAGGCGACATCTTTTATTATAGTCAGAGAGACTTAAAACATCCCCTCTATATGAGTCACTATGATGAAGAGCATGATATGTTCATGATAGATGAGATCCCAGTTCATGGACACACAAGCTTTGAATGCATTAGGCAGTATCAGTGTAGACCACTCATGGATCGTAGTTTATGCCGTGAATGCCAACGACATTTTAATCCTTATGATCTTCTCGATTTTGCTTTTCCTTATCATGTTAACCCTTCTGCTTCAGATGCTGAATTTAAATGAAATATTTTCCTAATTTATTTGACTTGTACATCATATTGATGTTATTATACCTACTATACATATTGTTTTTAATGTAAGAGTTTTAAAATCATTCATTAAGGAATAAAAATTTTCTTTTTCAAACAAAATTAGTTTTATTAAAGAAACATTTCAACAATATTACACTTTCTGACAAATATTTACATCTATTTTAAAGGAAAGATAATGCTCATTCTAAGGAGTTAAGCATTAAGAGTTGCTTCAACACTTTGGTCTGACTAGTCTCACGGATTTCTCCAGCCAAAAACATTTCATCGACGACACTGTATACCTTAAAATAAAATTAAAATTTATTTCATAACATTGGAAAAGTTTTCAAAATTTACTACATATTAGCTCGTTACAACAAAATGTTTTATTTCAATACCCATAATATATTAAAACTTGTTCAATCCTGTTGCAATCATGAATAAAGTGACGTAAGATTTATGTAAATTAATTTTATAACTAAATACAGTGGACAAAAAATTTTTATTTTTTCAACTACGAGGGTTGTTTAAGTACAGTGAGTTGATCTTTGGAAATCTCGCACGCTCGTAGCAGTGCACATAGATTCCTAGCATCCTTTGTGAACTGGAAGGCACTGTTAATAGCAAAGCCCTCAGAGTGCATGCACCGCACTGTGTCATTAAACTGTTTAAGATTCTTGAAGCTTCTGCCAATTGTGAATCTTAAACAGTTGGGGCCAAGTCTGATGAATATGCAGAATGAGGGAGAACCTCGTACCCCAAAACATTAAGTTTTTCCAGATTTGCAACAGACATGTGGACGAGGAATACTGGACTTGCATGATTCACCAGTGATGGTTGTTTTGTTCACAATTTCTGATGGCATTTGTTTCATTTTCTGTCATAACTGTTAGGCATCGCACTTTGCCGGATGCCCATCTATTGGCTTACGATTAATGTACACATCACCAGTGCCAAACTTTGCAAAATAATCTACAGACAGTTCCACTACTGGAGAAATTCTGGATCAGTCCTACGTATATTCCTACTGTAATATTTAATTTTGTTAGGATATTTATTTGGTGTATCGCAAATTAAATTCGCCTCATCCAGTGTGCTGTAAGGTAAAAAAGTTTGGCAGACATGGAGTTAGATATACCCTGTCAGAGTTTCTTCCAGAAACAAAATTGGCTATAAACTTTGTATTTTGAGATGGGATGAAAATTCAAAGTGCTAATAGAGCAGTTGTAAGAAATGCACATAATCGCAGCAAGCATTTGTAAATGCCCTGTATTTAAATTGCTAGATCAATCAACCTCAACAAGAAGCGAAATTACTCTCATCAACATTTACCTTATAGAAGTTGAATACCAAATCCAATTCGCAGACATTGTGAAAATACTCATTTAATACTTCTACAAAATTATGAATCGCTTCTAAGTATGCCAAATTGTTATCATTGATGTCAACACAGATGCAGAAATAAAGGCCTGCATAACGACGATAGACAATCTTGAAATTTCGAAACTGTAAAAAAAAAAAAAAATGCTCATTTCATCACTTTCATCATTTATCTAAAGCAATAATTATGATAAAATTCTGGGTAAGAATAATATAAGAAAAAATTATTAACAATCTTAATAATAATGTATTGTCAGACATATGAGAAAATAATTATTGAAACTTAAATATTAAATAGTAGGTTTATTTAAAAAATAACCAAAAAAATAGTATAAAAAAATCTAAAATATGACTGCGATTGTTAAGGGAGGTTCACATTGAGCAACTTCGCGGCATGAAACGTTTACCCAAATCCAGGCATTTTCTAGGCGTCACAAAGCCATGCGTGCTAAAATGCAGAGCAGTTTCACATTCAGCGGGAACGAAGCAGGGAGCTAGGCAAACTTCCTTCTCTGCTTTCAGCCTGCATCCCCCCCCCCCCCAAGCTAGGTGAACTCTGCTCTGATTATATGTTCGATTATTCGTTCTTTCATCCAGTCTCTGTTGCTTTCTAGACATAGTGTATATATATCGTTATAACATAGGATAGGCTGTTGGGGGAGGCCATGGCCTGGTGGGCTTTCACTGAACGCACAACTGCTGTGAAGTTAAGCAACATCAGGCACGGCTAGTCACTGGATGGGCAACCATCAGTGACACACTATCTTAACCCCCCCATTCATGAAAACTGAAGACGTTGTGCTCAGAGTAGCACGACAGAAAAACCACCTAAACAAGATGGTATTTGTGTATTTGCAATGTAGGATATGTTTAATGCCTTCAATAAATTGTTTCATGCCCTACAACTGAGGCATAATGGTTTCATTGTTTAAAAAATACAATATTTCATTGTTTTTACCTTTTCCAATGTATTTAATTGTTAAATAGGTACAGTAATAAAGAAAATTTACCAAATTATTTGTATTTTGTCTTGTTTTAATTCATACATTTACACAGCGTGACCTTCAAAATAGCCCCCCTTGCAAAGCCATACAATGAGTCCAGCATTCCTGCCACATCAGGAATCTATCCTGGAAGTCTTTTTGTTGAAACGAGTCAAGCACCTCCTGCAATTTACAATGGATCTGCTCAATCATATTGAAACAATGACCTTTCGACTGGATCTTCATTTTCAGAAAGAGGGCAAAGTCTACAGGAACCAAATCTGGTGAGTAGGGTGGGCGTGGAAGCAAAATCTTCTTGTTTTTTGAAAGAAACTCATGTGTGAGGAGAGTTCAGTGAGATGGTGCACTGTGGTGGCGGAGCATCCAGTTTTTTTTTTCAAATCACAGATTCGCTCGGTTTCACAGAACATCCTCCCTCAGACTGCTCGTTGCTCGAATTTGCTGGTCTCAAATTTAATCCCCATGATAAATCGTCTCGCAGAAGACCTCACACATTTGGTCACAATAGCAGTATTTTCTCAGTCTGCAATGCACATGAAACCAAATCCTTTGAAAAGCTGATTTATGAATGTTAGGCCTATAATTTACTGTATTTGTAGACTTGTGCTGCCATTTGTTGGTGAGATGTGCAACCAGTCCCAGAACTTTTTGTCGCACCTTATATGATGCAAATATCCTTTGATTGGCTCCAACGGTTTCAGCCATCTCCATTTGTGATTTTTAGGAGATTGCACACATGTCAATACGTCAATAACAAATTTAGGGTAAAATTTGATCCTATGTATTTAGATATAATCTTAAGTTGCTTGATCCATACCTCTCACAAACACAAGCACCTAAGGATTAGCAGGACTTTTATATAGATGGTTTAATTTTTTTCTTTCAAAACAGAATTTTTACATCTAGTGAATCTATTTTTTTTGAAATATTGTCCTCTCTTATCAATAAGATAGGACTCTCGCGGGCGGATCCCATCTCAAAAACCCTGAGATAATTGACTCATTAATAATTAATTATTTCATTACCTCCACAAAGTTCGTGTGCTTTGCATCACGCACAGTTACCACTGCGTGAACCTCTTCAATTAACTTCTGTTTCTCGTCATCGTCGAAGTTCATGTACCATTTTGCCAAACGAGTTTTACCAGCTCGGTTTTGGATTAGAATGAAACGAATCTAAGAAATCAAATAAACGCAAATTTCAGTTTTCATTCAATTGAGACTGCATTACTAAAAAAAATAAAACACCAGCTCTCCTTTTCCGATATACAAGTTCAACATAAATTTAAGTGTTTAGTACATATTGCAACTATCTAAAACTAAATTTTCAATTCATTTTTGATTGAAAGCGTTCTTAAATTTAAAAAGCATCAACAACATACCATTTTCCTGCTTGAGATCGTCAACGCCTCCTTTTTGCCAAGATCGCCGGATTAATTTGTTCTTCTGCCTAGACTGATTTTTAAAATCAAGACGAAGGAAGGTTAAATTATCAACTGTATCTGTTTGTCTGTGACAAGATAATATGTTCTTCTAAAGCATTAACTAAATATGTAATAAAGTAACCAAAAAATCAATAATTATATTTTTAAAAAGACTGTTATCCAACAATTTTAGAAAAAGATTTACTCGTCTAGAATTTATTAATATTTATTGACAACATGGATCCCGTGGAGGAACGGAGAACACGAGTTGTGCTTAGGGAACATGATATTCTTCATGTAAATATGTTTTTTGGGTTTTGATCAAATATTTCATAATAAGGGAGATGTACATTAAACAGCTGCATTGCTTTGTAAAGTATATTTAATGCACGCTATCTTAACGTAGCTTTATTATCGGGATTGTTGCTTGTTATGATCACATGTTGGCAGACGATGAACACGTTTCCTTCATGAATGGAAAAATGGGAATTTGTCAATCATTATTTATCACATTCATTATCATATTTGATGTTATGCAAAATTATTAAGAAAACCCAAATGTAATTTATATTATATTTGCTGACTGACTCTCTACAGGCACAGAGTACAGATTTCCCTGGCAATTACATAGGTTATGATGACAGTTGGAATTTTGAAAGGTTTAAAGAGGTACCTTATACATATGATATAATGGCATGCAAATAATATATTAAAAAAAAGTGTTGTTTTTGTTTATCATGTTATTATTTTTTACTTACAGAATTTTAAAATTGAAATTATTAGATTTGAAGATCTGGAATTGGAATTTGATATGATTGGTATTGATGCCGCTATAGTAAACGCATTTCGGAGGATTCTGATTGCTGAGGTAAACGTAGAGATGGCTGTATGATTTAAATATCCCATCTAATAATATTAAATGAACACAGGGTGATAAAAGAGCTGGCATTTCGGATTGAGGCTATCCTTAGGGTGGTCAGGTGATCCCATTTAACCCTAGATTACTAAGCTTCGTCGAATCGACTACGCTGTTTTTTAATTTTCTTTATAACTCTCGCAAATTTGTATATAAAACCCTAATGCGATTATCTAATCGCACACCGTCTTCTACTCTAGTAAGGGATGTAGGTATTTTTTCCATAGGCTTAATAGTTTCCTAATAATTCCAGTTTATAGCAACCATGAATAGAATTATTAGGAAACAACGATGAATAGGATTATAGAATCGACGATGGTTTGTAACAATGAAGCTTTTTTCAAGTCCTTCAAAAGTATCAATTAGGGTTCTAATAGGGTGTAATCGTCAAAAAAAAATTAATTTTTGATGATCTATTATACTTACATTATTCTTTTATATCATTCTTTTTCATTAATTCAATTATAATTATTATTTTTATTTTATAATTATATAATTTTATATTTCGAGCTATGCAAATAGCAGTTAAATGTTAAATTCTTATACGAATGCAAAATTAAGGCTAAAATCGAAATATAATTTCATATTTTTGCTCTAGAATAAACTTCTATGAACCAAACAATGATAATAAAAATATAAATTAACATTTCTATAAAAATTTTATTTATAAAAATACATATTATTTAAGAGTAGTCGAATCGACGAGCTTTGTAGGAAGCGCTGTTCCAGGAAGCTTTGTGATCCAGGGTTAATATACCAGCAGATAGAGGGCTCAATGTCCCCTACATTATTAAGAGGAAAAAAAAAGTTCTATAATTCAGGTTAAAATCAACCATAAAATTTGTCAGAAACTGTGGACTCAATAAAAAGAAAATCACTTAAACTGAATAAAAAGAAAACGCAAATCCATAACAGGAGTTTAATGAAAGCTCAGATGTACATTTCGCTGACGATGTTAGCTTTTTCAGCAAGATCCTTGGAAAGCCGATTTATTGAGTAACAATAGTTCGAAAGCCAAAGTTATACAGGGAGGATAGCCTTTTGTAAGGAAAAAATTACAAGGATTGACAAATCGGAAGAAAATACACTATAGCGATGACGAATCTAGTGCAAGGCAGGGTGTCTCTATGATTCACTAATAACAAAGCGAGTTGGGATAAAAGAGCCAAAAAATATTAAAAATATAAAAAAATTAGCCACATTGGAAACCATCCCACAACCTTTTATCTTTATATAACTAAAACTTATGCAACTTCTCTCATTATGTGGTCTGCGAATCCGGGCTGTAAATGTAAGGAAGAAGGAACATATCACTTGTATTAAGCACGCTACATGGGGTGCATTGTCGTTCGCAGAGCGCATAATGAGAGAAGGCCGCAATTACTCATTGTAAAACTTCAAAATCATTCACTCGTGTAGCGATCCGAAGCTAATCCCATTCCTGGAGTCGTTAGAAATAATCGGAAACAAACTGTCGTACCAATTACTTAATAGCGATGACAGACCAATGCAAGTAGAAGAATTGTTACCTTGTGTAAACACCATTTTGCATAGGCTTTGCAAGAGGAATGGTGGGAAATTCAGTAAATGTATTCAACAACTTATATAGCTTCCATCATACCTCGGAGAGTGGTGTTGTACAGCTGAAGAGGTGGCATGACCGGGTTTTGACCATTCAAATAACAATTTGAACAATTTGTGTAGGTGTTCAGTTATTTTTTTTTGGTAAACAGTGCACATCTAAATTCAGAATGCGTATCTAAAAAACATTACATACAGTGGAGATCATTGTTCCTTTACACATTTTTACTAGAAGGATGGAATAAATAATAAAAGGGCCAACAAAAATTACTCATGACCACAGACATCTTTCATAATAAGGCAATAAGTGATGTTTTATTTTGCAGGTTCCAACAATGGCAATTGAAAAAGTATTTGTTTACAATAATACATCAATAATTCAAGACGAAGTGCTAGCTCATCGATTAGGTTTAATCCCGTTGAAAGCCGATGCTCGGTTTTTTGAATATAGACAAGAAGGTCATCAAAATATTTTTATGCAAAATCTTCTGATTACAAATGAATGTTTAAAGTTAATCATTGATGTTTTCCCCCTCCTATTTATAGGTTGTGAAACAGAAACCCCAGGTGATACTTTAGAATTCCAGTTAAAAGTTCGATGTACCAAAAATCTACAGGCATCCAAAGATGCTACAGACCCTGAAGAGTTGTATAAAGATCATATTGGTGGGTGGACAGATAATAACACAATTCTAACAAATGCATTATATACTTTACCCAATACAGTACTTTACAAGTGTCTTTTATGTATTTTCAGTTTATTCCAAACACTTTCAATGGATACCTTTGGGAGACCAAAAAGATATGGTAAGATAATAAAACACTAACTAATTCACAGTCCATTAGTGTATGATGTAGCGTATAAATCAATGTGATGGTTCTATGTATGTTTTACCACGGAATAATTTAATAGAAAGTTTCCTTTTTGTTGTTTTTTTTTCTTTTAAATAAGATTGTTAATTGTCGGATTTTTTTTTTATCTCAGTGCTGCAATAGCAGCTGAGCAGCACTGCGTCCGTCCTTTTTTTCATCTGCTGCAAGCATGCTTAAAGCGTTGACAAGCTATTTCAGAATGCTTTTGCCTTGCACTTAAAAAACAGTGGTGCACGGAGAATATTTAACTCTGTTTCCCAGCATAGGGCGCAATCTAATTTTTCAGGGGAGGCACTTCTAAGAAATCTGTATCAAGTTTATTTTTATTTATTTTTTTTCTTAGAATTTCAATTCCATTTTTATTTGGAGTTCGTCTTTTGAATAATAAGATTTATATGGAAACACTGATTTATTTAAAACGTGACGAAGGAACAAAGACTTTTCCATATCCCAAGAATGGGAAGCTTTTTCCATTCGCTTAAAAAGACAATGGATCTTTTCATCATGACCATTCATGAACTGTGTGAATAGGTAAGAATTCTCAACGAAGACTTGCAAATGCACTTCATTGCCGCTGATTTTTTGGCAAAGAACACCATTGCAATCATACCTCATCCTCCCTACTAACCCGACCTAGTCCCCTGTGACTTTGCTGTGTTTCCGAAAATGAAGTTGAAGCTCAAAGGGTGTCGCTTTGACACAGTGGACGTCATTCAACAAGAAGTGCAGCAGGTCATCGACAGCTTCACAGAAAACGACTTCAAGAAAGTGTTCCAAGACTGGCAAACGTGCTAGGACATTCCCATGGGAACTACTTTGAAGGACACAAAGCCTATACTGATGTATGATAACAATAAACCTTTCTGTACACCCAGTCTGGAAACGTTCAGATACCACCCTGTAGAGATAGCTTTTCTAGTTATAACATTATAAAACGTTTCTTATGATACCAATAATTTATACTAGCTCTGCATTTTATGATGCCTTGTTTAACTTAGATTAGCTCTTTCCTCTTATTAGTACAATGAGAAAGATATTCGCCCTGTTCATGATGATATCTTGATTGCTAAACTCCGCCCTGGTCATGAGATGGACATAAAAGTTCACTGTGTAAAAGGTCTGGGCAAAGATCATGCCAAGTTTTCTCCAGTAGGTAAGAAAAATGTTGAATATTTATGAAAACCAAGAAAGCTACCACTCGTATTTAATTGTATTTGGCTGTTGATTATTTCTTTTGAAGTAAATTTCTTTTTTTCTTTTTCACTGTTACTTTAAGCTACAGCTTCTTATCGTCTGCTTCCTGAAATAATTTTATTAGAAGAAATTGAAGGAGAAAGAGCAGAACGGCTTGCTTCATGCTTTTCTCCTGGAGTTATTGCTCTTGATGAAAAATATGGTAATTATTATGCAGTATAATTTTAATTCAGAAGTGTAAACAGAGGTTGCAGTTTTAATCCTTCCATGTTTCCAGGCAAAAAAGTAGCTAGAGTTGTCAATGCTAGAAAAGACACCTGCAGCCGAAATGTATTTCGTCACGAAGACTTAAAAGACTCTGTACGTTTGAGGAGAGTTAGAAATCATTTTATATGTAAGTATTACTTAATAAATATTGTTATAATTTTAGAAAGAAATTAATATGAACAAACGAGGTGTGTGCAAAAGAAAAGTACTCGGGGAAAAGTACTTGCCCGGGAAAACTGAAGTTACTCCCCTTCAAAGTACTCTCCTTGGGACTGCACACACTTCTCCCAACGCTCCCGCCATTGTTGGAAGCATCTTTGGAAGGCCTGTCTGGGGAGGGCAGACAGCTTTGCCATCGTTTTCTGCATAATGTCTTCTTGTGACTGAAATCTGGTTCCTTCAGCGGTATTTTTAGCTTTGGGAACAACCAGAGGTCGCATGGAGCCATGTCTGGGGAGTAAGGAGGCTGACAGACCAAAGGAGTGCCGTGTTTGCCCAGGAACTTCTGAATCGGATACAATGAATGGGCGTGTGAGTTGTCGTGATGGAGCGGACAAGTTCCTGTTGCCCAAAGGCCGGGTCGTTTCCGTCGTATAGCATCATGAAGGCGACGAAAGACGTGTCAGATAGTACTCTTTGTTGATGGTTTGGCCTTTCAAGAAAAGCGAAAAACCAACAGGCGTTTACTACACTTACTCACTCTCACGATGCCAGGCAGTAACACATGAGCTCTGCATACATGACCAACTGCAATTCACCAGAGGAAAAAAACCTGCGGTTCATTCATTTAGGCAGGAAAAATAAAGGTCCGATATTTCTTGTACACACAAAGAGGGGGTACAAATTTAATTGTACCCCCTCCCCCCCTCGTATTTAATTGCAGCTACCACTCGTATTTAATTGTACCAAGCTGACAAAGTAGGTAAAGGGGGGAGGGGGTACAAATTTTCCCTTGTTAGTTATTATTTTTACATTTCGTTAATAAATGTCTTTGCTATCGTTGTCTTAACTAATTTGTGAATTGAATTTAGTGATAACTTTTTAACTCGTTTACGAGTTATATTTCTGAATGCGAACTTTTACACATTCGTAGATTGCCACAGTAACTGTAAATGTTCTCATCATTGTATTCTAAAATTCTGATTGTATTATTATTGATTATATGACTTATTTATTTTAATGTGATTAAAAGTTTCAGTGGAATCGACGGGTGCATTGCCTCCAGATGTTTTAATGACCGAGGCCATAAAGATCCTCAAAGGAAAATGCAGAACCTTTCTCGAGGAATTGAAAACAGTTTGAAGACTATTTTTTAATATTAATGTTATTTATTTTTTTATTTTCAATAAATGCTGTAAAAAAAATACTATCTCCAGTATTCATTATTTTTCAATATACAGTGTCCCAAAAGATGTTTATAAATTTTACATGCTGCACGAGGATAGGTTTACACCTCTACCACATCTAAAAATATAGGCATTGTGCGAAGCCTATTATCCCCAACACGTTGCATTCGCACATTGGTATTTGCGTAAACGTATCGTAGAGCCACATTTTCCATCGTGGATTCTAATTACTGATGAAGCAACTTTTTCACAGGATGGTGTCCTCAACTCGCTCAAATTCCATGTGTGGGCGCATGACAACCCCAGGAGTACACGTGCCTATGCAAATAAACAGCGCTTCACCAAAAACGTATGGACTGGTATTATCGGTGACTTTTAACTGGTCCTTACATACAGCCTGAATGCCTCGATGGGCATACTTATCACATTTTTTAGAAGAATTTACCCAATTTGATATATGACGTTATAGCAGCGTTACGTTGACAGACCTGGTTTCAGCATGATCGGGTGCCTGCACATTTCAGCATCAATATGAGAGATTACCTGGATAGGACATGTCCACATCGCTGGATTGGCAGAGGCGGACCAGTCTCATAGCCACCATGATCCCCTGGATTTCTTTCTGTGGGGATACATGAAGTTCTGGTGTACGAGACACCATAATGTCTGTATCGACCTCGTTGCTAGAATCGTGGAAGTGGCAGCACGTGTCCGTGACACATCTGCACAATTTGAACGAGTCCATGATTCCATGCATCGACGTTGTGAAGCATGCATTGTGGTGGATGGATGGAATTTTGAACATTTTCTGTAGCCATGATTCTTAAGTTCGTTAACTTTTTTGTGTGTTAGTCAAGTTGGTGTAGCACCCCACAGTTTGATTTTAGGATCTACAACTTCCTATGTAAAACTTTTCATCATGGTCTGACAGACCAGCAGGTAAAGTTTGTAAACAACCTTTTGGGACACCCTTTATTAAACATTTCCATTGCATATAAAACTTGCACAAAAAAATGCTTAGGTACATCAAGTCCGATCCAAGAAAATGCTGGAATTTTTATATACAGGGTGTTTATAATTAAAGTTTCATTTTGACATGGCCATAAAAAAAAACTACTGGACCAAAACTACTTGGTAATATTATACAAGAGGGCATGGGAAGTTCATACCCACCAAAAAAAAAAATAGTTTAAAAGGTCACCACCAGCATGGAATGGCGCTCTATGCAATATTCGTATACGAAATTAGACAACGAAGACACAGGTTAACAAGTCTTTAATCGTTACTAAAATTAGTTATATGTTGAATGTGGCCTCCACCATTTACTGAAAGTATTTTAGTAACGATTAAAGACTTGTTAACCTGTGTCTTCGTGTCTAATTTCGTATACGAATATTGCATAGAGCGCCATTCCATGCTGGTGATGACCTTTTGAACTAATTTTTTTTTTTTGGTGGGTATGAACTTCCCATGCCCTCTTGTATAATATTACCAGGCATTATAGCTTTTGGTCCAGTAGTTTTTTTTTTTATGGCCATATCAAAATGGAACTTTTAATTATACCGGGTGTTTCAAACATGACCGGTATACCGGTATATTTGAAAAATCAATAAAAACTAAACTGGCAGCGATAGAAATACACAGTTTGTTGCAATATGCTTGGGACAACAGTAAATTTTCAGGCAGACAAACTTTCGAAATTAGTTCACGGTGTATTTCTATCGCTGCCTGTTTAGATTTTTCAAATATACCGGTTATTTTTGAAACGCCCGATAAACACCCTGTACAATAATTATACAAATATTTAGCATATTTTTGAGCAAATGAGGGTTGGTCGAAAAGTAATGCCTCCATGGCTGTAACTTTTTTATTTGTTAACAGATATTCAAAGTTCTTTTTGTATCTGATACTTACATTTGTCCTCTATATAATGCACTATTCACTTTTCGACATAGTCCCCATCACTTTACACGCATTGTGCCAACACGTGACTAGTCGGGTGAACCTGTCGGAGAGGAATTCTGGGGTTGTCGTCGGCACCAGGATTGAATGGCAGTTTTGGACCCTCTTCTGGAGCACGTTAACACTCACTCACACAAGATCGCCACACAACAGGGGGCGTTGCAACGCCTACAGTTCAAAGATGAAAGACTTTGCACCTTGCAACTTTCACTACTTCCCAAAGAAGAAAGAGCACCTTAAGGGATGAGTTGCGTTCTGACAATGAGGTGAAAGATGCCATTCAATCCTCGTGTCGGAATTCCTCTCCAACGGGTTCACCCGACTAGTCATGCGTTGGTGCAATGCTTGGAAAGGGATGGGGACTATGCCGAAAAGTGAATAGTGTATTACATAGAGGACAAATGTAAGTTTCAGATACAACTAGAATTTTGAAAATCGGTTAACAAATAAATTTACTGCCATGGAGACATTACTTTTCGACCAATCCTCATATAATAGTTTTATCATTTAGTTGACTATATGGTGGATGAAATTAAACATGAATGTAATGTCTAATCATTTTTTTATATTTAGATAGCTAATACACTTAAGCCTGGTTCTCATATGCGTAAAAACAAAGAAAAAATTTTTGACGTCTCTTCCTGCTTTCGTCATCCTTCCCAGAAGAAAAATCCGTTTTTTTTGTTTTTTTTAGTTGGGTCGAATCATAGCCGTATTTTTTTTAACTTGGATATTAATTTAATAAATTTTAAATTAACATTAACTCAAGGATTCCTTTGATCTGCTGAGCCAAAAATATCAGTTTAGTAGATAATTTAAAAAGATCAGTTAAATTGCAAAATTGAATGATTCAGTACTGTTCAGAGCCACTACTGAATCATATATTCTGTTGAAATTAGTAGCAAAATAATTGAACTGCACCAAAAATGGAGTGGGTGTTAGATTTCAAGGAACTTGAAAATCCCTAAGCGTTCTGTACATAATATATCTCATAGGGATTTGGGAAAGAAGAAGAGAAACGAGGACCTCATTTCTCTTGTGACTCATTTTCATGGGGCGATATTAAAGACAAAGTTTACACAAATAGCCACGGAACCATTGCTGAGCTCAAAACAGCCATTCAGGAGGTCATCGAAAGCATCGATGTCTCGACACTTCAGCGAGTTTTGCAGAATTTTGCTTTTTGTCTGCGCCATATCATAGCCATTGATGGTAAGCATATCGAACATGTCATAAGCTAAATCTGAATATCTATAGTTACTTTTAACATTTGAATAAAATTTTTGAACATTTGATTTTTTATTTCATATAGCTCAATAATTGTCACGCTGTACATAATACAGCACTATACAGCATTAATATTGATATACAGCAATAACAGAATAACAGAGATGAGTAAACAAGAGAAAGTACGGTTATTTGTAGCTGTACAATGCATGAAATGAGCAGAAATCGTTGTGCACATTTCATGAATTTTATAATTTCACGATCTGTGCAAGGGTATTGTACAATTCATAAAATGAGCTAAAAGTTGCGCATTTTGTGAATTGTGCGATTTCACGATCTGCATGTAACATATATAATACAATGTTTTTGTTTTTAATATTAATCAGGACAGAATGCAACTCTGTTAGATTGAGGCAGTTTTGAAGTTGCCATCGTTTTGAGAAGTTTTGGTATTTTCGCATTAGCTGTTGGCGACGAGAAATTCAAATAAAAAATGAATTAATGAACTGTACATTGTATATACTGTTTAATGTACTGTGATATATATTATACAGAATTTCATCTGAAGTTCATCAGGACAATTATTATCCCCTTGTATAATATGGTCCCACAAATTTAGGTGCTTTTTTTAGGCTAAAATATTTCGCATTATGCAAGAGGATTTATGGTATTAATTTCTCTATTGAAAGCAGCTTCTTTCAGTGGAACCCACAAGGCATGATCAATGATAAACATGAAGATAGATTTTCTGACTCCAGCAATAGTTCAATTGGTTAAGAATATAAACCCTGGTATTTGTTTCGTAATTTATTTTAATTTATTTTATTTAAATCATTATTAACATTAAAAAAGATTTACTTATATTAATTCAATGACTACAAACCACTCCTCTTATACATGGCGAGTCAAAAGCCTGTACCCCCCCTTCTATCTTGGATGCAAACATACTTATGCAAATTTTGGAGCTTGGCCATACCTAGGGGGAAGCACAGCCATGCCCCCCCCCCCCCACACACACAAATTGATCACCTTGCCAATTAATTCCACCACCACCCCCCCTGAAATAAAATTCTGGGTATGGCCCTTTAAGAGAGTGAATAGGAAGTTGAAGGTGCTCCTTCTCATATATGAGGTACTTGCCGTGTTAGTCAACATGCAAGCTAGGATATACGGTATGCAAATCGTATCTACTAAACCATAAGAGATAAACAACAAAAAAAGCAATTACAAGCCTGTTCAGCATCGAAGCAACAAAAAAAAATAAATTTCAAAATTCGATGAACGGATTACCCAAAAACCTCTTTGCAAAATCTCTGCAATTGGACAATTGGCTCTTGTATTGTTGCTTACAAACAGTCAAGTGTACAAATTAAGTGTTTACAGACAATCCAGAAGGTGTTCAATGTGACTGGTGTTATTGCCACTGTTGCAATGAGGTTTTGGGGTGATCCGTTCATCAGAAATTGAAGAAAATTTTTTGTTTTGTTGCTGAAAAAATTTGTTATTGTTTTTTTTGTGTATCTCCTACAATTTAGTAGATAAGATTTGCATGTTGTCAACCTTGTAAATGTCACCATAGTAAAGAGCACCCTCAACTTCCTATTCACTCTTTATTGGAATTTGCATAACTGCATTTGTATCCAAGATAGAAGGGGGACTACAGACTTTTAGCTCGCCCTGTATAAATAATATGGTATATCAATCTGGAATTAAGAACAATTTCATTCAAATTGAAATTCATTTGAAAAACTGTTAATTCCATTCCATGGAATAAATGGAAACAAGAATTTAAAATAACAAATAGAAAAGGGAAGGAAAAATTCTGTGATCTGGACTCGAACCAGGGACCACGCCTATTGCTGGTACTGCTCTTACCAATTGAGCTATTGCGGATGAATCACCAAGCTCTTACAATATATCCATATGGACTTCCAAGAGCTCATTCGGCAGAGCAGGCTGCTAACTCTCATTTGACTTCAGGTCGTGGAATTTTTCCTTCCCTTTTCTATTTGTTATTGCGATATGTTTGAAGATTATCTTCTGTTTGAGAATCTAATAGAGATTTTCTGTAGATAGTAAATTATTAACTCATTAAATCAAAACAATATATGCAATACAAAGTATTTTATTCGTTCTTCTTAAATCTTTCAAGTGGCAGTTAAAAAAAGTTGCAAGTTTTGATTAACTTCATGTAAAAAAAAAAAAAAGTAAAATATTTCACATTAAATATTGTTTTTTCAGTTAATACAATTTTTATGCTCTAATCATTGAAATAAACAAATATCGCCCTAAATTTTGTCATACAAAAAAATTACTAAAATAATGTAAATAACATACCAAAAAATTCCAAAATACTGCAAATATATAAAAATATTTCTAATAGTGTATAAAAATTTTTATGTACAAAAATAGATAAATGTATAAAAAAAAAAATTCAAAAACTGAAGGCATTTTTTTTTCTTCAATATTCAAATAGTTTGAATGACATTGATGATTTTGTGAAAATGCAAAACAAAAAATGAGACAAGATGTAAAGCTTGATGGCAGTTCCAACAGAATTTGGTCAATTCTTAACCACAATGATATTCAAGATAATGATCAGAAATTATAGTAAGAAGCAATCCTGCATGGTTATTGGAAATGAAAGTAAAATAAGCTTGTGCTGTTTTATACGACGTAAAATGAACTTGAAAAAATACTGTTAGAAAGTATTATTAATTAACAAAAATATCAATTCTCATATGTGCCTTTACTTGTGTGACATCAATTCCAATGATAGATAAAATATTTTGAATAAAACAAAATGTAACTGCTCATGTTTATTTAAAATTTATGGAGTGCCAAATAATGGCAACATTTTATGAATTTAGTATACATTTGACGTTTTCTTATTGTTGACTATTTAAAAAAAAAAAATAAAAGAAAAAAAAATCGGTAATTGCAAACATGGACCTTTGGAAATATACTTTTTTTGTTTTTGTTGTTTTGTATATTTTTTTTTTATTTTTTTTTTTACAAAATATCTACAAAAGTTTATTCAAAAATTAAATACTGGAAACAGCTGAGTTTCTGGAAATGCTGCATTAAATCGATGCAGTAATCTTTTATCTCAACATCACAAAAGTTAGTTTTATCGGATATATGCAACTATTGAATCTAAATTTCATTTCATTGTTCATAAAATTCAGACTCGTTCTCGCTCTCCAACTGCACGGTTTATTAAAAGCTGCAAACGAGTTGGCGCATTTGCTGATTATTTTAATATCAAAGCCTTTGCCAACTATAATGGACTTGCATGTCAAAGTAAAAACTATCAAAAATTCGAGGAGAATTAGAAAATTTAAGATCTTACCTATTCAATGTAACATTTTCACGAATATACCCCACAGGTTATGCATAATGAAACTCCTGATAATGCATTCCCAAATGTTTTTCTCTTGAAACATACAAAAAAGCGACAGTAATAACTGTAGAACAATCATCCCTCTACAAATTGGTATTCCACTAGTCAGGAAATTCCACAAGTCGGGAAATTTTCTCCTAAAAGCCAAGATGGCAGACAATGCCTTCCAGTCGGGGATTTTTGCCAACAAAATATTCAAAATTAACGAATGCATAAAGTTCCCCTAATGCATAAAGTTTTTTTTTTTTGGGGGGGGGGGGGCACCCACAATGAAAGTTAATATGACAATTCGGATAAGCCGACTTTCTTCAAACTGGTCATTTTCAATGAAATTCCAAATGACGACCAATTATAGAGGCACGTCTCCCCACATAAGTGGCTACATTTTCCTTTAAAAAAATGTTATCTTTTCAGGTTATCTTAATTTGAAAAAATATTAAAATATTAGCATATTTAATTTTTTTTTAAAATTTGTTTTGTAATTTACTGAAGAATACATATTACAAACACAACTCGGCAATGAGATAGACGCGGATATCTATCATTAACTGAAGTGTGTTCCAAGTGTTTTATTATTGGAAATGCTGAGCATATAGCAATTATAAAAGATTTTTTTCTATTGTCCACCCTCTTGGAGTTCCACAAGTTTGGAAAATCCACAAGACGGCAAGGCCCTAGAAACGAGGTTGCTGACTTGTAAAGGGACGACTGTATTAAAACTTAATACAACAAACATTTATTAATCTTCTGAATTAAATAAATGTTTTAACTTTTGGATATCCCGCAGGGAATACAAAGGTGCAGGGTATATTCGGGAAAATACGGTAATCATTTACACAGTCATTTTCTTTCAAAAGACTTGCACAACCAAGGAAGAAAAATTTCAATCTAACATTTAAAGCTGAAAAATAAAATAAAACGATAATATTTAGACTCTTAATGTTCATGATAGAGCTGACTACATTTGAATGTTGTTCAAACTCATATTCATTCTTTTTAAAATAGCTGAAAGCAGTCACCCATTTGCAATAGAATAATTTGTAACAAAGCTTCTTTCTTTTCCATTAAAAATGTAATTTACTCAGTGAAGAGGTTATAAGCTTTGTTAGTGCCATGAAATGCAAACAGACTTCCAGATAGGCTTAATCCTTTCACTGCGTAATTGAATTTGGCCCTTGTTCTTGATATGATGAAATTATTCTTTTCTTGGAACGTAACGAGAAATGTTGTGGAAATCTTTTTACTGCAGGTAAAGGTAATGAAATTTTGGCTGGATACATCACCTTATGCATTTTTAAATAAATTTTATAACTCGTTGCTGATTTAGTTATCTAAAAGTTTCACGACTCTGCCTCATGTTAGTTTAAAAAAGAACCCTGCAAAAATGACAAGATAAATAATTTTCAAAATAAATATAAAGGTAATTATCTTTACACATAGAAAATGCACTCTTTTATTTATTTTTTATAAAGTATCTATTTCTTTAATCATTTGCATTGTCACTGGTAAGCTTTTTCAAGCATATAATGAATTCTGATCATAATAATCATCTGTATTACTGCAGAGCATTATATAGAAAGATTCTTATAAATGGGATGTTTCAAAAAATAAAACTCCAAAAATTGTTATTTTATGGTGGAGAAGATACAAGTTTTAAATTCACAAAGGTATTCAGCTTTATTAAAACCAAACAGTAGAACCTGTTCATGCATGAATCATTGGGAAAATCGATTTGGATGCAATGTTTTTTCCTTTTTTCCTCCTGGCATTTTTTTTTAATACTTTTCCAGGAATAGTGTTTCTGCCGTATGCCCCAGCCACTTCATGTCTGCACCAGAGTCCCCTCCAATGCATGTATGTGTGCTCCTCCATTTATTCCCACTATAACTTCATTCCGAATGGCTTGTCTAGCTGATTGGTTCGCCTGTCAGTGGAGTTAAGCAACTTCAGGCACAGCCAGCCACTAACCAGTGGCTGATAGCTAGTGGGCATCCATCTCGCCCCCTCCCCCCCCCACCCACCGTGTTTCGGAGGGCACGTTAAGCCATCGGTCCCGGCTGCTACTGTTATCTTGTACCAGTCTTTATCTTAGCTGGGATGGCGCAAAATTCCCTAGCTGGAATAAGCATCCAGATCATCGCTGGGAGGACTCACTTGGCGATGATCTACCCTCTGTACCAGAATAAGAAGTGGTTCGATCCATTAAAAATTGCTTAATTTCTTGACATACCTGTGGAAGAGGACAGAGCCAAAATTGAAGCGCCAAAGTGCACTGCACAAAAAAGACAGCGACAAAAGCACAGAATTAAAGAGAAGTCAAATTTTCATCTCAGACAACTTTATTACTTGAGTTTTTCATAAAAGTAACAAAGTTGTATTACATATGTTGTTTTACGGTGATTCAAATCAATCATTTTCCTGCATCTATCGTTTTAAATTTTCCGATCCTTTCAGAGACGATGCATCAAGATTCCACTGTATATCAATAAATATTTCATATAGATTTTATAGATTTGCCAAATTCTTCAATTTGTCAAAAAATTTGCATCCAATTCGAACATTACTAGTTCACAAAAACCACATTTATGATCATAGCTCGAGAATGACTACAACGTCCTGAAAAATTATTCCTAATGTTAGTCCCGAACTATACAAGTCAACTGAAGCTTGAAGGTTTCTTAATTTCTATCAGATAAATCTGCTTTTATCAGTCTCGTGAGTCAACATTTGTCCGTTTTACTCTGTATAATGAATTGGTGAGTTTTATGAGCAGAATCCACTATAAGATTTAACATATAAATGAATTCGTTTTTAAACTGTGATAATCAGGGTTTTACCAATGATGTTCATGAAAATATCATAGAAGACAAAAAATATTAGCACATTATTGAAACAAACCAAGCTTATATCATAATCGATCTCAACATGCACGGCTGTTTGTAGTGTGGCACATATTAATTAAGTCATCACAATCTTTTACTCTCTTTACAGATGCAGCATCTGCTTTGTAATGGACTACATTTTTCTAATCGATTTCCCATATGGTAAAGCATGAAATTTCAATGGAATGTTTGCTGCAATGCCACTGAATGGCATGTGAAATTCTGGTATGTAAAAATGGAAAAACATACTGGAACTGTGGTGTGGAATTGCTTGTATAGAATGAGAAAACCTCTTACCAAAAAATTTTTTAAAAAAATGCCTTACTGATTTATCATATTTGCTCCTATGCTGCATAATCTAGCACCATTAGCAGATCTTCAACTGTTGTGAGAAAATTTAATCTTAGTTGCCATCGTCAAGTAAGAAATTGGAAACATCATTTGAAAAATCCTGCACAATACATAACGACTGCTTGGCAGTCAAGTCATGGTCTTGGCCAAAATAGCCTGCTTTGAGAGCAAATAAATTAATAAATACGAAGTGCTAAAAACATCCTTAATGTTTGAGTATTTACTATTATTACTGGTAGAAAACACAATTCACTAACCACCTTGATAAAATGATAATGATAATTGCCTCATTGAAAAAAAAAAAAAAAACTGGAAAGGGATCATCTTCACTCCAGGAATTGCCATGTTTATACATGTGATCAGCCCATCATCAAAGCTATTAGAAGATTTGAAATGACATGAAGAATGATAAAAATTAAAATACGGGAAATAAGCATTTAAATCAGCTTATACCATTAAGAATTAATAATGAATGTATTGTATGCATTTACAATGATGGTGAGCAATACTTTGGCTTAAATTGATATACATATAGGGTGTGTTTGTTTAATGCAATGAAGTTCACGTAACTATTTCTGTTTGCAGTTGACAGCGATGCCATGAATTATGCTTCATTGCCCAACGAATTGGACGAACTTTCCGCAGGATAAGCATTCACGGTATTTGAAAATATTTATATCTATCAATCTATCTTTCTATCATATCTACAGTTACTCCAATATAATTTATCGACTTAAATGTTATTGCAACCATCGGAAGCCCAATATTACCGATGGTAGCCATTTTGGAAATACTCGGTCTAATATGGTATTGAATGTGATTTCACTACCTGTGATTTTTTTCACCGATAATGATATTTCACAGGTAATCACTGCTACTCTCAAATCTTCGAAACTGTTACCAGTGATTTTCATGGTTATTAATGACGTATTGTTAAATTACATAAATTATTAAAGGGATCATAATTTTTCCAAGAATTTAAGTACAAGTTTATACAATTGATTATAGCGACCAGATTTTTTTCTTAAATTTGTTTCCTATCTAAATAACAACAAAAAATACCTGGTTATAGCTACATGTCTATGACGACGGAACCATGCATATTAACAGACTTTTCAACAGAAATGGGGATTCCTTATTGGTGATAACAACCGATTTCCAGAGAAGGTGCCGTGCAACAGCAGAGGTGCAGGTATAGATGGGAAAAATCTTCCTGGATGTGCGCTTTTGATGGGTCTATAAGTTCAAGTGTTCCGCCATTCCATTTCATTAATCAGTTTCAGTATTACAAGTTGGCAGATATTCTGCTAAATTTAGCGGATTTTATACAAAATTATGCAAAATTCCGCTGAATTCAATTGCATAACTTTGAATTGAAAAACTCAGTTTTCAGCCCGAGCTAGCCGAACTCTTATGGGTGACGCGGCTGTATTAACAAGAATAGCCCCTTAAAAAATCCTTAACTGTGGAAGAAAAAGCTAACAGTATTTGGCAACTGGAGTCTATCGTGACGTAGCAGAAAACTGAACATACTGTATCTCGGTCTACCATGTCGATGATTTGGAAGGATCGTGAGAAATTTAAGAGTGCCTTCAAATCTGACAATTTCAAATGAAATAATATTACATATTGACATTGGTATGAAATGTAAGGACGAGATTAAAAGCAATATCGGTTATAACTACGATTGGATATAAAGACTGATTTTTCATGATTCCATGGAGGTCGTTATTAAACCTTACTGACTATATTTAATTTTCAATATTTGAATCCACAAACTTATTGGAGTACAAATTTCTCAGCGGATGGACGGTGGGTAATTCACAAATAAACAAGTAATTTATTTTTTAAAGGGGAGTGAAGTAGTCGTGATAATAAAAGTTTACAAAAACGAAATAACATATTCGTCTGTTATTTTATTTACATATCCTCAGTATAGAATATATGCTCTTTAATAAGAGAATGCCTACTTTGCCATCACATTTCAAATCATCGCGACCGTTTGAGTCGCAGGAAGAAACTAGTCCAGATTTCACATTCACAGGTAAAAATCACTGATATCAGAAAGTAGCAGTCAGTTATACATGGGAACGTGGAATGATGACTTAGCATTGTTTGTTTTTCGTCACTGTGACGAATTTCATGATATCGTGACACGATAGTTACGGATAGTCTTCCTTGCCACATTAAACATAACCACCCCTAATAAAAAAACTTATTTAATCTTCTCAGATTGCAGAGTATGGAAAAATTACTCCACATTAAACTACAGAGCTGCATACTGTAATTTTTGGTATATAATATGTGTATTATGTGAAATGAAACTTTAAAAAACCATTAATGTGTAATATAAAAATTGCATATAATGTCCTGATTAAAAAAAAATGAAAAGATGATGTGGTTATACTCAATATACAATATACTGTATATCTAGTCACTTTTCTCTCAATTTTCCGTCACCACAGCTAATGTAAAAGTGAATTCATTAAAACAAGATGCGGAATGCGTATAATACACAGATGCAGATTATATATGGGAAATTTTTCTAGAATCAAGTGATAACTCAAATGGGTATTATACATGGGTGTATATTATAAGCCAAAAATTACAATATTATAAGTTTATGTTCATTGAGACTAAAATTTGGTTGTCTGTTTATTATTATTATTATTATTAAAAAGGTTTTTTTTTTTAATTTTTAAGTACATCTTTAAAAAAAACAACCATCAGTAAAGTAGGCTTATTTTTGGATGAGATGAATCGCTTTCAAATCAGAAACAAGCTAAATAAAATAACAGCATTTTTCTGATCAATTATCTTATAATGAAAAAACATGTTCAGACATGAGAGTAATGAGTTTCTTGGCCCTCGGATGAGATGAGTAAATAAAGAAAGCACTGGAGAAAATAAACTCCCTCGGAAAGAAACATTATGGGCATTATGACAACGATATGGAGGAATAGTGATCAACCTCGAAATTACCGTACTTAAAATTCGTTTGATGGCCTTCAATCTCCTTAATGCAATACCAAAATGTTCTCTTAATGGCAAGACCATTATGTTAGTGACTAGGTCATAAGTCAAAAAAAAAAAAATTATTTATGAAACGATATAATTTTTTCTCCGTAAACTAATAATTTAAAAGAAAATAAGAAAATATCGTCATTTAAATGTAGCTTGCTACAGATTTTGTGCACTGAGTATCCAAAAGCATTTACATTTTTCTGCTAAGGCTTACTTAACATTAATACATACATGCAATTACAGATGTCTGTCAGTTCAAACTGGATGCTATCATTATAAATGATTTTTACACTTCTTCTTCAGACGTTACTGTCAACGTTGATGTCACCAATTTGAACAACTAATTCACTAAATGACGGACGATCCTTTGGACTGCCGGACCAGCACTTAGTGAGGATGTCGCACAAACCCTTTGGACACAATTCTGGCATCTGCCAATCAAGTTCCTTTGACGACAGCAATTTCATAAAAACGTCATCAGATTTGTTGGCATGAGGAAACTCTGCCTGGCTAAACAGCTCCCATACGAGCACTGCAAAAGACCACACGTCTGATTTTGTTGAGTACTCGTCCTCGAACACAGCTTCTGATGGCATCCATCTCAATGGAATCATCTGATTGTGATATTTGCAGTATTCTGATGCGTATGTATCCCGTGACAAGCATGGATTGGAAATTTTCACGTCTAACTTCGATGTGACGAGACAATTCCGTGCAGCAAGATCACGATGTATGTAACGATGGTTGGCTAGATATTCCATTCCTTGTGCTATCTGCCCACACAATGCAATAATTTGACTGGGAGTTAGAGGAGGAGGTCGAGGGCTTTTACGAGGATTATCCTTCCTAGTTGCCAATAGAAACTGCTTTAGATCGCCCTGAAAAATAATCACAGTTTATTTATAAGAAATTAAGAATTACAAGAGATCGTATCCTACTGGAGAGAAAAAGTGAAATACCCCAAAAAATGTCACACGAACAAACCACTTTGCCAATAGGTGGTACCCAAAGACACCTTTAAGTGATGTTGGTGACGTCTGAATGACATAATTGGAACTTGTGATGCTCATAAAATGCCACTGCGTAGACAGCAAAATCACAATTGTTGCTGATATTGACTACTGACAGGACTCAGTGGTCACCAGATATCTGGCCATCGGCAACAACCTCTGTATCATCATTTGGAGCAGTTTAAAAGGGGCTGAATTGTGAGCTTGTACGAGGCTGGGTGGTCTGCTCAACAAAATGCCCATCATATGAACCGTGGAGTGAGCACCGTAACTCTGTGTATAGCAGTATAAAAGAGAAAGGCTGCACATCAAGGAGACAAGGTTGGGAAGCCAGCTTCACACCCCAGACTATGAGGACAGACACATCAGAAGATGTGCAACAACAGATCCGGCCTTGACTTCCACACAGATCATGCTATGTGTGCAGCCATTTCTAGAAAAAGCAGTCTGCCACAGGACAATCTGAAGACATCTAATGAAAGTGGACTACAGGCACGATACTTTCTGTTCAGATTGCTACTGACAGCCGATCCATTGTCAAGCACGTCTTTTGTGGTGTAGAAAATATGAGGATTGCAGATAGAATGGCATCATATTGCATTCTAGGATGAATCAAAGCATGACACGCAGAAGTGTGGATAGCTATTTGACACATCTTGTGGAATGTCAAAGATGTCCGATACCTGGAGTTACGTTGATTAAGACTCCAGGACCTATTTGGTATTTGTGAAGAGTACAATGACAGACCATCAATATGTGCCCGAGATTCTCGGCCTTATATTTTGCCGTTTCTCCAATGCATATCACAGCCATTCTTCGATAGGCTCTAAGTAGTACTGAGACCCTACCTTGGTCTACGAGGTCACCAGATCTTTCGCCAACACAGTACACGTGAAACCATCTAGGTAGGTGTCTTCACCGGTGCCTGCGATCCAACAACCTTTGCTGATCTCGAGTGTAGTTAAAAGGAGAATTGCCAGAATACGTCTCAGGAACCATACGATATCTGTACGACACAATGCATCATCGAATTGTTGAAGGCCTGAATGCCAGAGGGGGCCACACAACCTACTGAAGTATGCCATGTTCAGTAACGGCATACATGTTCACTTTTTCTGTCCAGTAGTGTATTAAGCAAAAATAAGCATGATTACACAGTTTTTTATTATTATAATGAATTTTAAAGGTTTGTTTGCAAAGGAAATGAATTTAATGCTTAATCACAGCTTAAAGTTAATCTTGTCAAATGGTTGATAAAAAAATTGGGGTCCAGCCATCGACTGCAACTTATCCCATTCAGTGATATTCCATTGAGTCCAACATAAACATGGATAAAGAAAGGAATAAAGAAAGGTTCTCTTACCCAATCACTGTATTCCATAATAAGGAAATGTGGATCCATTTCTCTGCAGACACCCATCAAACGAGCAATGTAATTATGACTTAATTTGTTATACATTTCCATTTCCCTCTTGAAATTAAAATGGGAACTGTCCTCTTGTGACTGCAATGCCTTTACCATAACAACGGTTTCACTTTCGCCATTGTGAATTCCATGAGCTTTAGCCAAAAAGACATCACCAAATTCGCCTTTACCTTTAAACAGATAAAATACATCAAAAAGATTGAAAAAATACAAAAATCCTGAAATAAAATCAAATAAAAACTCAAGCAAATGCAATAAATAGGACAAACCAAGAAGCATCACGGTTTGTAAATCCTGACGAGGAAACTGAAGAATGTCACAACTGGCTCGACTTTTCTTTGAGTGATGAGAATGGGTTGAACTGTGTGATAGGCCATCTCCATCACTTTTAACATTATCTTTATATTCTCTGATCGTCACACCTCTTTCTTTCATTTCCGATTCATTAGGAACTTCTGCATTATCAGCCTTATTTACTGAAACAAACGGATCTATATACAGTAATTCAAATAGAAATGTTAATAGCAATTAGAAAAATTTTGTTTCATGTAACCTTGAACCATTTGAAATCGAAGGAAGTTATTGTTTTTTATAATTACGAATCAAAATGAAATTTGTCATTATACTACTATCCTCCCATTCCTCAAACTGGAAAGAAAAAACACTCCATAGGCATTACAATCAACACGAAAGAACTATCGCTTCTGAAAATGTGTGGTGCCACTGGGAAGCGACATCCTTCGAGTGCTGGAGGATACAAGCGGCTTTGGTTCAGTATCGCTAACCGCCACCAGAGCATCGAAAGCTACATGGCACAGCCCATCAGAAAATTGGAGATGTGAACCGTGATAAGGTTCCTGCATTTGAAGGGGAACAACGCCAAACAAACCCATGAGGAGTTAGTGGCCGTTTCTGGTGACAATGCCCCATTGTACGAGACAGTTGCCATGTGGTGTCGACGTTTCCAGTGCAGGCAGTTAGCGTGGGATGCCACCTTGGAGCAGACACCCTTCTATCTGTGATCAGCCATAAATCGTGAAGCAAATGACTTCTGTATCAATGTGGGACATATCATGGCACTGTTTGCAACATCTGATACGCAGAACTTCAAATGACAAAGGGTGGTGCCAGGTAGGTGCCATGTTTGCTCACGCCTGTGCAAAAAGAGCAGCTCAGGGATGACCCGAGCTTTTGAGCCCGAGTTGGGCTGACCTGAGGAGCTTATCACTATGGAGGAATATTGGGTCTATCATTATGATCCTGAAACAAAAAACCAAGCAAGCAATAGAAACACACCTCTTCCTCAGTGCCAAAGAAGGCAAAGTCACAGCCACCATCAGGAAAGGTCATGTTGAATTTTTTTGGACCCACGAGGGGTTGTTTTGATGGACTACATGCTGAAAGACCATACACTCACGAGAGCATACAACCGGGACCTCCTGTGGAAGTTACGGGAGGCCATCAAATCAAAACCAGCATATTCCGCACATGAGGCTAAGCATGTTGCGATGGAACTGGGGTTCGAAATACTGTCCCTTTTGCCATATTAATCCTATCTGACCCCAAGCAACTTCTTCCTCTTCTCTCACCTGAAGAACCTGCTTTCAGGACGGGATTTCCAAGACGACAATGGGGTCATCTTCGAGGTGGAGAATCTGTGAGGTTTGTTAGCCTGTGATGTTTATGAGGGGAGAAAACAGTATGGGGCAATTCCATGAAAAAGTAAACCAAATTTGAAAAAAAAATTTCGTATATCATATCATGTCATATATCATTGGAAAGATAAAAAAGTCTAGTTTTTTAAAACGAGGTTTTAAAAATATGTTGATTAATGTTCTAGTGTTAACTCATTGTTGTAAATTAATACCAGGAAATGTTTTGAAAATAATAATATTGCAATTAATTCAAAAGTACGTAACAGATGCATCAAAATGTAACAGATATAGCAGTAACGGACGTATCCTAGCGATACTTGACCTATTTCCATTGTCAACATCCAGTGATGGCAGATGCAGACGACAGAGCTGGCTTGTTGTTCGTTTCTAAATCGAAGCTAAACAGAGGAATCATTAAAATGTCCTAATGTTTAAAGGATTTAAAAATTAAAATCAGCTTTAACACTGCCAGGTAGAAAAAAAAATTAAAATGGCCCTAGTTCCTCCAAAACATAGGATGAAAAAATATCGGCAAAACATGTCACAGGAAAAAAGGGCAATGGCTAAGGAAAAAGATAGACTTAGAAATATTGAAGAGAGAAAAAACTCACCAAATCAGAAAGAAAATACAACAGCAGAATGTCTTATGAAAGAGTGAAGAAGAGTAGAAAAAATAAAAAAAAAAATTGCTAAAAATATTTTACAACCCCTCAATGTTGAAACCATCAATTGTCTATGAACAGAAACCCAAGTCCACAATTAATTGGAAAGGCTGTGAGAAAAGTAATTTAAAGCATGCCTAAAAGCCCTCAAAAGGAAGTTGCCGTTGTAACAAAGTTGGCAGAAATTATTGGGTGTGAATTAATGGTAAAAAAAAAAAAACCCACTTAAAAAGAGTGCAGCAGCATTACCTCAGGAAACAGTAAATAAAGTGATAAAATTCTACAATGATGAGAAAATTTCCAGAATATCATATTATTTATATTGATGGCAGAAAAGGTCCTAAACTACAAAAGAACACCTCTACATGACAATAGGAGAAACACACACTCAATTTCTTAAAACGAGCAAAAGAAAAAATCATTCAAATACAGAGAAAATGATGAATCAGAAGTTGAGGCTTGTGAAATCATAAGGAAACTCACCACACCAATTATTAACAATCGTGGTCATATCGTATTTGATACTGCTATTCCTGAGGCAGTCTAGTGTGCTTAAATATAGTAAATCATAGGGTTTTTTGTTTTATCTTGCAAACTTCTGTTAATGTAATTGTTCCTTGTATAAAGATTTGTCATGATTTTCGTTTGTCAGTTTATTCCTGTGTTAAATCAGTACGTGATACATCCGTTACATGAAAAATTACACAAGTTTTATAAAAGTGAATTTAGTAAAAGTATTATAATTATACACTAACAATTAATTACTCTTATAATAATTGTTTCCACAATTTTCATAATTTTTCCTTCTATCATTTCAGAAAAATTATCAAATAAAACTTTTGCAAATTTTCAACTTGTTTTGTGAGATACATCCGTTACGCTTATAAAATACAAGAAAAATCTATCAAAATCAAAGTGTAAGTTTAAGCTGCTTTATTTTTTTAAAACATTATGTTATAGTAAATGATTATTCAGCAATGGTTTTTAATTATTTAGCTTAGTGATTGTTCTCTATAATGTTTACTGTACTAAACTGATACGTCCGTTACCATGGAATTGCCCTATGATACTGTCAATGATTTGAAGCAAGCAATTGTAACCAGCTAAGGAAAGATTGAAATTTCTGCCATGAGAATCAATGCCTGATTAAATTTTCAAAGATATTTCCAAATCAGGTTGTTTTATAGGCTACTAGAAAATGTACCTTATTAATTTTGTTTATATTGCTGGAATGTGTAACAAACAATCCAAGTAATACGATGGTAGTCGTATGTTCATTTGCTTTATTGTTCGATTAGATATTGCTTGGAAATCATGAAAAACCTAGGTGTATTAAAAAGAATAAATCAATATAAACTCTATCTACCTTCTGCAGAAGATTGTTGTAAGTACAAAGCTTTTCTTTTAGCTCTCCGATGGCGGCACCACATGATTAATCCAATCACAAGTAAAAGATATGCAGCAGCTGCACCCAGTGTTATCACCCATGTTTGCATTGTGACATTTTCATCTTGCTGCTCTTCTTTCTTATCAGAAGAATCAAAATTTGAAATAAAGTTTTCTGCACCTGAAACATATGAACAACAATTAAGTTCCTTCTCTTTCTGGCATACGAAATAAATTATGTGAAATTAACATATGTACTTCGAACAATTAGGGTAACTTCTTCACGTTTCAAACCACCACTATTTCCTGCAGTGCAACCATATCGACCTTGATCGTCCATATAAACTTCTTTAACCAATAAAGTGCCATTGTCCATGACTTCAAAACGCTTCTGATCAAAACCATTTACAACCGTGTTTTTATCCCACTGAATTGTTGGTGGCGGATCACCGTAAGCTTTACAATGGATCATTGTGGGATAACCTTCCAATGCTACTGTATTAGATGGCTTCACCATAAATTTTGGTGTTACTAGAAATAAGAAATAATAAGTTTAAATTTTATTAGAAGTGCATCCATAACAACCTTATTTAAAAACAAACTTATAAAACTAGCAATAAAAATACAGGAGCATACAAACCAAAAATCCACATAGAACTTTTTTATTTACTTGGAAGGTTATGCTCCTTTTTCTACTGCCCCCAGGGGGTCATTATCGCCCACTTTGAGAAACACTGTTCTAAGTACCGTCCAAATTTAACTAACAGCAAGTTGCACCAATGTCAGTTCAAAATAACAATTTGTTGAAGTCCCAGTAAAAATTTTTCCATTGTTCCAAGCATACAAGATGGCCAAAAGTATTCGCACCCATGTAAGTTTTTGAAATGAGTTTTCTGATAAACATCAGAGCTCATTGTTTTATCAATGATTATTAATTCTCCAGGTCCTGATGCACTCATACTACCCCACAGCACATTGCTCCAACCTCCATGTTTAACAGTTGCAGTTAAGCAATCGCCCTTAATCTCCTCAGGACACAGGAGAGCCCGGCTGATTTGGTGCAGACAACACCAGCCCTGGACCCAAGCACAATGGGCCTGTGTTTTATTCAGTGATGAGTCGAGATTCAGTCTAAGCATAGATTCCCAGCGAGTTTTCATCTGGCAGGAAATTTGGATTATCATTAATTTTACCTTATATTCATTTATGATAATCATTGCAAGTGGTTTGATGTATTACATGCCATATTTTAGCATTGAAAGTTCAACTAAACCAGGTTCCTTGGAACCAATTTCGACTAACATTAATTTTACGTTATATTCATTCATGACACATTATGCCATATTTTAGCATTGAAAGTTCCAATGAACCATAATGGTTCCACTAAACCAGGTTCCTTGAAACCAATTTCGACTATCAATGATTTTACGTTATATTCATTCATGACACATCCTCTCAATTTGTTTGATATATTACATGCCATATCAAAATATTTGAGGGTGTCATAAGGGTGTCTTCTAAAGTAAACAGCTCTTTTAAGCAGAGAGTTAACCCTTGCAAGCTCTTATAAACAATTAAGTCGTACTGGAATTGGTTGGTGGTGGATTAGTTGATTTTGTTTTGTGTTGACTTTCTTGTAATTGTTTGATGATTGTTTCATTTCTTTTAATGGTTTATTTGTGTCAAAGTTTTTTTATAAATACCAAGTTTCCTGTCTGTTAAATCACTTACTGAGGCATTAAAAATTATTATTGTGGATTTGCGGTTTCTTCTCATAGCTCGATTGATTGTTGGTCTACAGTTTCTTGGCGGATTCTACTTCCACTAGGATATCTACCACGGAGAGGCAATACCAAGGAAAATGGACCCCTAACAGCCAGACCCTCCTTTGGGATCTCCCAGATGCCAAATTCAAAAGCAAGTCCTCGGTAAAACGGGACTAATGTGCTGAAAGCTGAACGTTTAACCATTTCCCGCATTTCTAAACATATCTGAAATTACTTAACATGGAATAGCATTTTATGTAATATGTTTCTTGCGAAATAGGCATAGAAATTGGAAATACTTAATATGGCGATTTCTAAAAATTGGTGCATAGAAAAATTTCGTTTTCATTTTTGTAATCAGCTTTAAGAATACTATAAGAAACGCTTAATTTGATTCCATGAGCTTTTTGGCTGTTGACCAAGACAACAGTTAGGGTTGGTGAAACATTTCCCGGTTAAAGGATTTAACCAATTGCTAACTAACTGAAAGTTAAGAGTCTTTTAAGACTGACTTCTGTGTGTAAGGAAAATTAAAAAAGAGGCAACTTACCGACCACATTCAGCTGGATTGTAACATTTATAAAACCTTGACTATTAGTGGCAACACAAGTGTAATTTCCAGCATCTTCAGCTTTAACTGTATCAAAATACAAAGTTCCATTCTCATCCCGAATGTGATTAGGCCATTTGTATAACGGATCTCCTTTAATCCAACGAACAGTAGGTTTTGATGAACCTCTGGCCTTGCAGTAAACTTTAGAAGACATGTTTAATTCCAAATTTTTTGTTACTGGCTCAGGGTAGAATTTTAATTTTTCTAATGGGGAAAAAAAAATTATTAATAAAAATTAAAAATCTGTATGATATTAATCCTAAGCAGCCACTATGATTTTATAAATATTAAGTTTATATACCTTTAACAATAATGTAAGCTGCTTTGGATCGTATTGGCATAAACCCAGTTGTATTCACTTCACATACGTAAGAACCATTATCTCGAAGTTGTGAGGAAGGTATCTGAAGTGATCCGTTGTGCTTGTGGATTACGTAATGCATACCATCTTCTGCAACATAATGACCATCGTGCAACCAATTAACTGTTGTTACAGGATACGGATTCCCCTTATATTCACAATTCAAATGTCCTCGATCGCCTTCTTCCAAACCAATGCTGACTGGATGCTGCACAATACTTGGAGGTGCTATTGTTTTTTGGAAAGGACATGAGAGATTAAATAAAAAGTTTCTCAATTGAATCTTAAGTGTTTGAATATAAACTATTTGTATCTTACCAGAAATGTAAACTTGAATAGTTATTTTTTTCAAGCCAGCCATATTTTCAGCAGAACATGTGTAATTCCCTCCATCGTTTTTCTTGGCCGAGGTAATAATTAAACGTGTATCGTCAACTCGTATTCTACCAGTATCAGAGACAACCTAAAAAAAAAAAAGCAACATTTTATTTAAGAAAACTTATGATATCTATCATGGGTCTAGTGTTGCTAAGAAATTTTACAGAAAACGAATTGGATAAAGCAACATGATATATGTTATTGTACCCAATGTGATTCAATATTACATCATTAACACAGCAATTCAATCAAATACTGTATCAAAATAAATGGATAAATGATCTTTAATCTTCGGATGGGCACAACTGATCTAATAGGCACAGCTCTCACATTTACCACTTCTTTGTCTCCATAGATAGCAGAACCAATAGCGATTTTGAGTAGCTGTCTCAGACATGTTTGACTATAAGGGTTGGAAATTTATAACTGGCAAGCATGTAATTACAGCTGATGCAAAACAGATATTAAAGTGAAACGTTTACAGTACTTTGATGTAGTACAACCCATTGCCAGCAATGTGGAAGTTGTAGAATACCTGAAGAAATACCAGTTATGTTGACGGTTCCAAAGGAGTAGTCTACCATTTAAAGAATCTCTGGAACAGTTTGCTAGCAAATGCCATGAAGTGGGTCCTTCATCTTAGAATACAAGGTGTGTACAAAAAGTATTGTACCTTTGACTGGGAAAACTAAAGTTATTCACCTGTAAGATTTAAACATTAATCCCCTTCTGCACACACTTCTCCCACCGTTCCCGCCATTGTAGTCATTCCGAAATCAAATCATCGAATCCTGGGGACTCTTCTGACGTGGGAGGTCACAATATCATACATACAACTATTGCCATTTCCATATAAACTATACATTTGGAAACAAATGTTGATATGAACTTTTTTGTTATTTTTCTTGTCCTCTGAAGTTTGTCCCTATTGTTTTAGTTCACCCTGTCTACCATCTTGAATGATTTTAGGAAGAAAAGAATTTTTCAAAACATTAAAAACCATAATTAAATTAAGAATTCTTGCCTTTCCTTGTGGATCTTGCCACCAAACTTGAGGTGATGGGTGACCATTAGGTGTTTTGCATGTCACCTCAAATTCCTTATTCTCTGGAATGATTGAAAAACGAGTTGGAGATAGTGGTGGTTCAAGTGAATTCTCATCCAAATCACCTAGTACTGCAATACAATTCATAACACAAAAAAATTAAAAACAATTGAATGATTTTTTTCGTATTAATGTCAAAATCTAATGACAACATACCTGCGATACGAAGTTCAGCTGTGTAGGTTTGAATAGGTTCGTCGTCGCTTATGCCTCGAATGCCAACACATTTGTAAATGCCTTCTTCAGCTCCTCGTACACGATGGAGATAAAGTGTACCATTTGCATAGACTGTCATTCTATTATCAAATGAGAATAAACACCCGAGATCAATGAAAAAAAGAGATCAAGAATCAGATTGAATCTACACAAAAAGCAATCTTCATAAAAATGCATTGCAATCTCTATTGAAAACACACAAAGAAATCCAGTTTAAAACTTCCCAAAATGCATCTTCTCAGTAGACAAAAATTACATAGGGTACTAAAATTAAGATAAAATGAATAAAATTTTTAAAGTTTAACATTTCAACACAAAAAGCCCATCTGTTGTGTACCGAGTGGGACACAACAACAATTTTGAGAGTCAAAATCTAGACTTAATATTATAGTCCTGGCTCTATATTTTGATTCTAATTACGATTTTACAAACTGCACCAAATCATGGTTCTTCCTAGCCCTTTTCAACGAACATGCTATCTATTTTTGAAGGAGAACTTTTTTACAGGGTTCTCCCCAGGCCCTTTTTAACGGGCACGCCGCCCGGCTGATTTTGGCGACCGCCCGGCTGAATACATGAAAAAACGCACGACGTTGCATAATATTTTATTTGTTTTTGTTTTTAATTTTTGTCCGCCCGGTTATTTTAGCTTACCGCCCACCTGATAAAATTTTCTGGGGAGAACGCTGTTTTTATATTGCTTGAAGTATAAATAAGTTGGCAATGTTATAGTAACATGGTTTTATTGTCTGATAGGAGATTTCTTAACATGTTTCACCTGTCAGAATTATCAAAGAGATTTATTGATAATGAGTACAAAAATTTTTTTTAAGATTTTGAAATTTTTACAGTATACAGGAAATAACAAGAATTGTGGGTGTATACGTAGTCGATTTCTATAATTAAAAATAAGGAAAAAATTTTATATACAGAGTGGCCCATAAATAAGTTCAGGTTTTTGACAGCCTACAACTTTTGAATAAATGGAGCAAAGTATATTAAACCCGTAAAGTGAAGAGAATAGCTCATTATTTCCAGTACGGCCACAGAACATTAAAGTTTCAATTTCTGAAATGGCGAACCGGTGCATTTCATTAGAGCAGCACATACATTGTGTGCACTATATTCAGCAGCCAACAATTACCAGGAGGATCTATGTCCGAATGTAGAAACCAACTACACATAGCCAGTCCACACTATTTTTATTATATCCAGTATAAATTAACAATGGTCTGGAGAAGAAGGGGTAACAAATACTTGAGTTGCAATTTAAATTAATTGTTATAGATATAATAAAAAAATAAAACATGATATTTTAAGTACAAATAAACTATAATTTTAACATTAATTTATAAATGTCCAAAGAATTATGATATACAGGGTATCCTAAAAAGGACTGACTGTTTTTAAAATGTAATACTGAGGAAGCGCTTATAATTATTAAAGCTATTCTTGCACGGAATTAATGTGTGAGGTTAGGAATTGTTTTGGTACATTTCTTGTGTTAGTACCAAATTTCATCTACATGTGGTGCTTATGCAGTGGCAGTTTCTCAATGGAAAGGTATACATGTACACCGAATCCAGTATTACTGCAGGAAAGCATGAAAATGGTATATTCATTGGAGTAAAGGATATTTATTGTACTGGGTGAGTTTCCAGTGGAGATTTGGCACTAATACAAGGAGACAAATCAAAACAAATTCTTAACCTGTCACATTAATAACCACCATGGGTTTGCCTGCTATCCCATTTTAAAACCATCAGTCCTTTTAAAACAGTCTGTAGAAAGGTAGGCTTGGGAAATTCTCTACATGATTATAAATTAATTAGCGTTATGTATATAATTTATTTAAATCAAAAATATAAAATTTTATTATTTACTGTAATTTTCAGAATATAATATGCATACTAAGCAAAAGTTAAAAAAAAAAAAACTCGTCCCTGTGTATTATAAAAAATTGCATATAATAATGAAACTTTGTTGTCACAATTTTCAGGCAATGGTGGCAGAGACGACAAGGGGGGACCTCAAGAAACGGCAATCACGTTTCATTTACTAAGTTAAAATATTCTCCCATCTTGATAATAACTTACTATAACAATAAAGGAATCCAGTTATGTAAATTTGTAACATTGAACTGAAATACGTATAAGTGAAATAAAATTTTGACCATTAAAGCTTTTCAAAAGTCAATATGTTCATCTTTCCAAATCGTCTGCATGAATACAAAATATGCACTGAAATAATTTCAAAAACAAAAAGGGATTATCCCAGTGGATGATTCAATTGAGGAACACCAGGAAGATTAGGAAGACGAGCAAGAGGTTAATATACTGGTCCTACAAAATACTGCCATATTTTGGAACTTCATTTTTTCCGAACTTGGATTTTATGAAGTAATTCTGAAATCCCAAATCCCTACTTTGAATTTCCATATACATGTAATAAACTTTAAATTTTATGAAGTGTCTTTACGACGAAATTCGGATTGCTAAGTGTTTCAAAAAAGCAGTCCAAGGAATACAAATGAAAGTAAAAATGAACATGAACAACTTGCAGTCCAAGCCGAAGCTTATGATGAAGAAAGCGAATTCGAAGGATTGAAGTGTGGGATATCATGAAAAGTAATCTTAATTTCTAAAATAAATTCTCGGAGTATGCAAATATTGAAAAAAAAAAAAAAAAAAAAAAAAAAGCATTTATAAGCAATTTATAATGAAAATGTACCTGATAATACTTTTGAGAGTTTATTTGAATTTTCAAACTATGTAAATAATAATATATCGGTAAGTTCAAATTTGCTTCAGACAAGAATTCAAAAATATTTTCAAAAACAAATAACTAATGTATAGGCCTATTTTTATTATATAAAAAATACTGCCCATTTAAAACTCTTACAGTGTGCTTTTTCTTTTTTTTTTTTTTTGGATTTAACGAATAAATGTTTTTAACTGGTTTGTCAAGATTCGTAAAATCGAGGTTCTACTGTAATTTGTTTAGATGCATGAGATTCTGATTTTCACGGGCATGAAGTATAAATGCAAAGTATAATATAATTAATAAATTTTTATTTTGTAACATGATGTTCATTTGTTTTGTTTTCAATGCACTAGGTGCCTATAATACATATATATACATGGGAATTTTTTCGAAATCAATAATAAAAATTGGATGCATATTATACATGAGTACATATTATATTCCAAAAATTATGATAATATATTTAATTTAGTATTACTTAATTTATCATCTAATATTTATTACTCAAAATATGTTGTAAACAAGCATTATAAAAATTAAATTAAATTTAAATCTAAGAATTTCAAAAAACAGTTTCTTTTGCACAAATCAATTTTAAATTTATTTTTCTTAAAATATGTTAAAATGAACTAAAAAAAGTAAATATAATTAAGTTATAAAGTAATAAAATACAATATTATGAAATACAATTACAGTTGAGGACCACAAATTCGGAATGCTCGGACCAGAAATCTTCCGGATTTGTGGTTTTCCAGATATATTTAACTCATGTGTAATTAAATAGTTTCTGACAATGGTTATTAAAAATTTCTTTTAAAATAAAAGTTTTCACAGGTATACAGTTAAAGTAATTATTGACATCTGGATTTGTGGTTTCTGGATTTGAGGTCTCAACTGTAATAGCTAAAATTATTAAAAATTGAACAAGTTCTTATGCTTGTTATTGTTTGAGGTTTTCTTTTTTTATAAATATATTAACTCTTGACTGCACCTGAAAATTTACAATAGATATATCAACCTGAATCCTAAAACTATTTCTAATTCAACACTGAAGAACAGGATAAAATATATTTCTATTGATAGGCTTCAGAAAATGCAAACATTCAATTATATATTTAATTTGTTTATTTTATTGTATTTAATTTTTGGACACAGTTAATTTTTTTTAAATTTAAATTATTAAATTTTGTTATGAACAATTTCCTAAATTTCTCAAAACTAGGTTATCATTTCTCTCCTCTTATACAATCAAAGAAAGCTTAATTTTTTCCCCACAGGAAGTAAAGCTCATTTATTTTGTGAAATAAAATACCTTGAAGAATTAGCAAGGGGCCCCTCATCTCTAATGTACCATTCAGTTATAGCTACATCTTTATACACACAATGAAACCATGCAGGATCATTCTTTTTCACTGTCAGATCTTCAGGAAGTTGACTAATTTGAGCTGCTGATGGGTCTGTTGTGAATTTAAAAAACAAACAGAAAACAAAAGTATAATTTCAATTAGAAAATCTAGGCTATTATTAAACATAGCACTTCCTTTATTCAAATTAAATAAAACATGAACCATTTAAAGTGAGCACTTATTTATAAACAACGACATGACATCTTTAAATAAATGATAAACAAGTTTTAAATAAATTCTATTTTCTTACGAGGTAATGTGAGAGCAAAGTTTTCGGTGCTGTCCACTGCACCTGCATCATTGACAGCTCTACATGAATAGATTCCATTGTCCCAAGCAGACACTGAATTCAAATGAAGCTTCTTGTTCCGGAACGAAATCCGATTATTTCTGAAGAGCCTAATGGTGTTTCGATACCATTCGATTTCCATCTCCGGACTTCCTTCCACTTTGCATCTTAAAATCACTTCATTGCCTTCTTTTATATTTGATGGACTTTCAGGTGAATGTAATTGTACTCCAGCGTTTTTATCAAGCCCTAAAAATATTTAAAGAAAATTTTAACTCCCAAATTTAGAAAGAATAAGTAATTTTTTTTTTTGTTTTTATTATTCTTAACTTTATTGTAAGTAATGAATAAATACTAGAGCTAAGCTCCAATGTTTTTTGAATATTAAATAGTTAACTATTTAATTTCAATTTTAATTCTTAACTTAACGTAATAGATAACCATGCTTTGCGTATGGAAAAAAATTGGAAGAAACGTAATATCTATCCACTGCAGGATCAGATCTCCGCAAATTTTTTTAGATACATACAGAGGGTAGATTACGTCAAGAGTGAAAGATTTGAATATGCAAAATATCTGATCACGTGACTAGCAGCAAACCAGTGCCCAACGGAATAGGAAGAGGTCAATCCCAAATGTGGCATGATAATGTGTCAGTAGTTTGATCAGAAAGATGGGGCCAAAAATTGATAGGTTTTGGGAACGCTATATAACTCCTCTTTCCGACACCAAGTACTCTTATTCTGCAATTATAAACAAGTAAAAGCATGTGAATTGATGATTTCCATAGATGGTGTGAGTAATATGCTTAATGACAAGCGAAAATCCGAAATTCCTGCATCACTGGATGAATCCAGACCCTCTAGGCAAAAGATGGCTTCCAAGCATACACCGAACGTTGTTGAGGCAATTTGTCACAAAAAAAAACCTTTTGTCCAAGCACTCAACGATCAATTGCAAAATAATTGTCTTTAATAATAATCCATAAAGTCCTTCAGTTTTAAATGGTGTCATCAGATGGAGACACGTCTATCTAAATCTCTATCCCAAATCCATGGTTCCATTAGAGCATTAGAGAAGAAGAAATGAGAATTCGTGCAAAAGTACGAATATCCCTATTAAATCCCTTTTACGAATATCCCTATTAAATCCCTGACACATCTCCGCCAGATTTCTGCAGGTATGGGATCTTGAAAAGGAGCTTAGGAAATAGACAACCACACACAGAAAAAGGATTGTGGAAAGCTTGTAAAGAGGTATGGTCCAGTATCAGCCAGAGTTCTCTTTGATGGAGCCTCTTGGAGTGGAAAGTCAGATGCAGGGCTACAGTTTCGGAACCATGGCTATCAAATAGAGCAAGATCGACGTTGGCATGGTGGTTTTAGTTACCCTCTGTAAAGCAGGGTTAATTTTTAAAGGGGAAATGGTTAATAGACTCCATGCTGACCAAATGCAGATTGATGACTGTTAGTAAGGCTCGAAAGAACAAAACATACATGCCACTGCCAGATTCGAACCCATACTTGATTATCACAAGAGTCAGGGGGCCTGCACCCGAATACCTTCGGCCATAGTTGGTTTTTTATTAATTTTGGTGTTGAAAAGGGAAGGAAAAATTCCGCAACCTGATTTGAATGGTCTCGGAATCCTGGTCCCTGGTGTGAATCTAGGTCACAGAATTTTTCAAGACCAAAATTATTATATTACTGAAGAGTGATCTTCTGTTTGTCAATTTCTATATTTAATTTTTATGACTTTTTATTAGTTTAAAATAAGGGAAAAATAAACTAGCAGAAAACCCCCCCACAAAAGCAGTGTTTGCCTAGAATGCAGTACGGCCCTGCCCAGATGGCTGAAACCATGATTTCGCTACAGCGGCTGGAATAGTTTCTGTAGGTGATGACATTGCTTTTATATTGTTACGCATAGTTTTGTGCCTGTCCAATATGAGTTAGACCAGTATAGAAAGAAATAACTAGCAAAGTTGATGCTGTCACCTCATTTCAACTGTGAATCATGCATAAGCTGATGTGATTTTATAGTAAACATTTTTTGAAATAAAAATGTCTTGTCTTACACATCGGAGGATATATAGGGTGAATCTGAAACTCTGTCACAAACTTCTCATGTGTGCTCCCTAAGGCCAAATAAGAAACAAATGTCCTATCAACATGGGTCTGAAACTCAACCGTTAACGAGAAAAATGTTATCCAAATGTGAGTGCCCCTGTGAGGTTTGTTTTACAGATATTGTTCCAAATGATGTCCATGTGCTTCAACACAGGCAACCGAAACGAATGAAGAACACATTCTAACACTCCGGTGCGGTTCCTAATGGCATCAAATTGGGCGACAATGCGGTCCCTTAGCTCATTCGCATCCTGGATGGGTGTTGCATACAGTTCTACTTAACATGCCCCCACAAATAGAAATCAAGACAGTTCAGGACGGGAGAACGAGAAGGCCATGCCACTGGCCCCGCACGTCCAATCCATCTTGCGGGAAAGCGGTCATTCAGAAACTGATGTGCAACCATGCTGAAATGTGCTGGAGCGCCATCGTGCATAAACCACATGTCCAGTCGCCACTGCAAAGGAGTGTTCTCTAGCACCTGCGGCAGGATGCCATGCATCAATTGTTCTGCATGGAAGCACTGGGCGCCAATATCGACAATTTCCGTGACCTGCTCGTCAGCCAACCTCACAGGTGCACCCACAGTTTTTCTTGTTAACGGTTGAGTTTCAGACCCATGTTTATAGGACATTTGTTTCTTATTTGGCCAAAAGGAGTACGCATACGAAGTTTGCGACAGGGTTTCAGACTCACCCTGTTTAGTAAAACAAAAATTGAACTTATTCTATTACTGTATTTTTGCAAATATACCCCACGCATTATACACTTTTTTACATCCAGTGGAGGGTGGAGGGAATTAAAGAGTACGGATTACAAATTTGTTTTTTATGTATGACCCTGAATCACACACTCCCTAATATTTCCGTTCTTGAAATGTGCCAAATAAGATAGCAACAATTTAAGCAATACATTTTAAATAAATCAAGAGCATGAACACAAAAATTGTATCAAGATTTCATATTTTATATATAGTTTACTGTGATTTCATATTGAAAATTATAATAAGGTTTTTTTTATGTTGCTAAAAATTAGTTACGAATTTTAAGCGATTTCAGTGTTTGAAATAATTATTCATATTTATTAATCTTCTGGTTCAAATCTTTCATACTTTTTGAGTCATGTATACAAGGGTGCGAGGTTTCCAAAATTTTGTACACAAAATTCAAATTTTTCAGGGGTATACAGGGATGTGGGTTATACACGAGTGCAAGGTATATTCACGAAAACTATGGTACACATTAATTTTTCAGAAGAGGCAAATTTAGAATGGAGCATGAAGATTTGCATGTCCTAAACAAAGAATAAAAGGATGCAGAATTTGTTGATATGTTTTTAAGCAATAGAAGGTAGTCTTGGAGCATCAAGATAGAATATTCCTTTGCCTGAAATTGTCAATCCACAGGTACACCTTAAGTGCTATTTCAGTAAGATCTATTCAGTATGTTTTTAACTGATCTCAGTTTCATAAGATGGCCAGCACAATGCTGAACAACACAATAACTGTGTTTACTGGATTGATTGCATTGTTATGAAATGAATTTTTATGGACTCTAAAATCTTCCTTCAAACAATTTGCAATTAATGTAGATCCTTTTCCGCTACCAGGAAGTTTTCATGTGGCTATCAGACATAAACTTATTTGTTTTTCCCTGCTATTTTGACAGGGAAAACAAAACCTTTTTATAGGCATTTTAATTACTTCTAATAAACTGCATAAGATTTAATAGGGAAAGCAGGCTTTAAAATATTTTATTATAATAATAATTTTTGACACATTTAAATTTATATCTCTGCCAGCTCCTTATCCCTTAACCTTAATAAGACTAAATATCTGTTATTTTATCAGGGCAATAAATCATCTCTTCCTACCGAATTACCAATCCAATATAATATTCATCAAATGTCTAGTGTTACTTCTTTAAAATACTTAGTCATTTACCTCACACATGATTTGTCTTGGGACCTTCACATAAACACTGTGGTATCAAGTTATTTATGGTATCACATTTGCATTTTCTCCCGTTTGATATTTTGCTACGATTATATGTTAAAAGATTATACCGGCTTCAGAAATGGTTTTTAAGAATTCTACTAAAAAATTTGTATACACAATTCTGTGTCTCAATCTTTAACTCGCTCAGTATTTACAGTCAAAGCCACATATGCGAAGTCAGTTATGACAAAAAAGCGGTTATAGCGAAATGAATTGAAATCCCCAACCATAAACTTATTGAAACTATAAAAATTTTCTCCAGTTATAACAAAATCTAGTATAACGAAAATACATATATAAAAGATTCATTTTATGGGCTATTGCACAACTTTTGTTTGGATATAACGAAATTTGGAAAAATAAACATTTTTTTCGAATCTACGGTAAATTTGGCATTGGGTTAGTTAATTCGATAGAAACAGAGAACGAGGGATACAATAATAGAGAAGCACAAGTCGTGTGAATACTGCTATTGCCTAACAGCACCAGAATTTCACGTGTGTGCAACTCTGACAATGTGTCAGCATTTTTTGAAAGGGTGGCAAAAAAGAAAATGTTTAGATCTCGATACAAAAATTAAGATCATAACGGAAGGATAAAGTGGGGTGTCTTGCTTTTGGTTATTAAAACATTGAAAAGCACACAACTCAGTTTTTTTTCTCTGTTGGATATAAAGAAATTCCACTTTAAATATAAATAAATTTGCTATGTTCACTATATGTTTATAAAGAAATGTGGTTATAACGAACAATTTTACAGACATTTAAAAATTCATAGCGGCTTGACTGTATTTATCAAATATACATACTATAGATGTTGAATTTAAATTTAAATGAGTTCAGTCTCCTTTTAATGGGGAAAATCGTAAAATTAATAAAAACCAAAAAATTAATAATAAATAAAGTCACCAATCTTGAAAAA